>OV651822.1:6268420-6570920 GCA_927349885.1 Psylliodes chrysocephalus | reverse complement strand
TGAACCGTAATAGAAAAATTGGAGGAATAGTAAATTTTTCTGTATTTTCCTTTTCAATGAATATCTATAGAAAAATGTTTCGAGTTAGATGTATGTGGAAAATGTATATATTTAGTTTAGCGTCTAAACATTTATAGAGGTAGTGCAATAGGTTGTACAAAATATCCGGAAAAATAAGCCTAAATAATTAGATAGGAAAGTCATGTGTTGGACACATCAGATTTTTAATATTGATTTTCGATATATTGTCCTTTCGATCTAATGAATTTTCGATCTATTGTCTTTTCGATATAATGTTATTCGATAAAATATATTTTCGATCAAATGTATTTTCGATCAAATGCCATTCGATAAAATGTATTTTCGATCAAGTGTCCAATTCGATCAAATGTTTTTCGATCAATTTTGTGCCACCCGAAAAATTTTTTTTGCATTTTCGTACTCAGAATGATCGGAAACATGAAAAAAAGTTTTAAAAAATGGGGATAAGAAAATGTTTTGCAACACTGAGGCCACATAGGAAGGGCCTCAGTAATTACAGACCAGTTACGATATCAAATAGATCTAAAATATTTGAGTATGCATTCCTCGACAGATTAATGTCATTTTTAAATCATTTTCAGGTTCTCAGTAGTAACCAACATGGTTTTAGATCTTCTGTCTACTACCACTGCTTTGTTTTCCTTTTACGAAAAAATTATTGAACACGTTGATAAGGGTGAATGCCCTGCTGTTATTTTTTGTGGCCTCAGCAGAGCATTTGACTGTGTGAATCACTATATTTCATTGTCCAGATTAGAGAACATAGGAGTAAGAGGCAGGCCTTATTCTCGGATAGCTTCATTTCTAAAAGGCAGGTCTCAGTTTCTATCCATAAAATCCACCAGTAAAGATCAATGCAAAAATTTTAATTCAGATCACTTGTCAGTTCAGATGGATGTGCCACAGGGATCAATTTTAGGTCCTATGCTATTGCTCCTATGTTCGGAAACTAATCGTTTTCTAGGCTGTTGGAGTATTTGGTATAACTTATTTTAATACTGTTTTATATTATTTCCTTTAAAGAATATTTAATATGGGTTAAGTTTAGGATCACGAGGAAAAAATAATTAACTATTTAGTCTTCATATAAAATATTAAAATCTGGTTCTTTAAAATTTATAATTTGACTAATAAATATAAGAGTATGACTATAATTTGAAGTTAAGAATATTATTAATTGTGATTTATTGACTAAAGCAGAAATTTTTAGTAGTTTAAGTGGGTATTGAAAATTTAATCATAAATTATATCTTTATTTTACAAAAATTATACAGTTTAATTAGCGGCAATGGTTTGTGCGATCCAGTCGGCGTAATTAGATAGCTTGGTGTACACATTTGGAGCTCCTTTGGCACCGCATGGCAGAACGTACCATGTGGCGATACCTATGACAGTTCCATCTTGAGACACAGGACTACCAGCGTCAGCATAGCAGTGGTTGGAAGTTTCGCTTAAGGTGCATACGTTGGCATTGTCATCCAAAAGAGCTTTGCCTGGATAGAATATATCTAACTGTTTCTTGCAATCTAAAACAATTAAAGAAAACGTATAGTTTGTTTTTACTCTTTAGGTCTGGTTGGCGAGCGTACAATGTTAAAATTTACTTCCTAAAGTTTAATAAAGTTTACTAAAATGTTTTAAAATGTTTTAGAACTTACTAAAAATTACTAAAGTTCACTAAAATTTATGATCGAATCTTGATTTCCCATAAGGTTAAGGATCTTTGAGGTGTCGTCAACAATTCTATTTTATAAATTGAGGATGAATAACATTTGGTAACAACATATTTTATTACAGTACAGTATCAGCACTAACTAAAACGTTGACGATACAGTCCAGATTCAGGCAAACTTATATTATTTACAATTTGCAGTTCCTCTTCAATAAGAGGTTAAATATTATTTTGAACTGCACCCTTGGAAAATTTAAAGCGGGTTTGAATCTGCGCTCTGACCTTTCAAATGGATTATCCCAGCCTCTTATGTAACGCTTAGGCATCTTGATATGAGGAACCATGTTTTTCTTTATTAAGTCTGTAGACGTACCTTGATTTTAAAGGATCCTTAATTCCTTTTAGGGCTTATAAAATATATTTTGCTCCCCAGGGGGCATTGAATTCCACCCACATTCCTATTTCAATACATTTGAGAACCAAATTATATTTAAAAATAATAATTATAATAAATTCCCTATAATTCACTCCCTGAATTTGCTCATACTATTTTAAAGACACTTACCTGCGTTAGAAATAAGGTCTAGATTAGCAGCTGCTTGGAGTGTGTTGACAGAAGGGTCTTCAGTGAAACTGTAACCAGTTACAACAGCTTTACCTGTAAATTCTTGGCCTTGAGTTGGCAATTTTGCTGCTTGAACTTTGTCGTTGAAGGTCAGTGGTTTAGCTAACTTAAGTAGAGCAAGATCATTTGGACCGACTCTAAAAGAAAAATTGGTATTTGTAACGAATATTTATTTTTTAATTGGGCAACTTTTGAAAAAACAAAATATTTCTTTCTCAACAATTTTACAAATATTAGTAGTGTAACTATGAAGCTATGGAGGTACCATAGTACAAAATATTTATATAAACAATTTGTTAACCAGCTTTCTTAGCAGAATAAAGATGAAACACTTAATTATATTTGAACGTGAATTGGTTTCACCAAGCCCTTTCGATGGCAAAGATAGGACATTACATGTATATTGTGATCCGCCTCCAATTCTATTTCTCTCTAATTAATATTATTGTGTTTCTTTACCGTTCTACTGGAGTGAGGAAAGAACGAACTGTATATAATATCAAATTTTTAACGACATGCGTTTACGTGAACCTACGTCATTTTTTGGTGTGCTCTCGTTGGCAAACAATGACACAAAAACCGTGACATGTCAAATTCCCCAACTATCATCTCTCGGTTTCTAAAAAATTCTTCGCTAAAATGAACCGGTTAACTTCAACGGTCAATCTCTTAGATAAACGAGGTTATGTTATGATTGTTATGTATATTTAAAAGGTATTTAACAATAAACAAACTGTGAAAAATCTAAAATTGAGGAAAACGGACAATTTTTCTTTTAAGTAACACATTCAAATAGAATTTAGAGACAGTTTAACGAAAACATATACTCAGTAATTAATTATTATACAAAAAATAATACATAAAAGCACAAAATAAAACGCAACTCTGGCAGCTACCAAAAATTCCAAAACAGAACGCTGTGAACGAAAATTCAAAATGTCAACTGTCATTATCAACCGTTTTTTTAAAATTTTTGAATTTAATTTAATTAACTTAAAAAAAATATTTTATGTGACGTACTCGGTTTCGACGCCGTGCGCGCAACCTAAAAATGGCGCGCGGAAAGCTACTTTGAGCGTTAAATTAAAATTATAAATAATAGAGGTACAGTTCCGGGAGTCGAAACTTATTTATAGCAAATTTCCTCCTCTTTAAGGATCTTTTTTGAAAAATCCAAAAATATTTATAGTTTACAAACTATAGGCGAAAAACCAAACACCACGTTTTTGAGGTGTTTAATTGTTTATAACTTTTGCAATTTTTATGCACTGCAAAATTTTTCTTCACACATTGATCTAGACATTATTCCGAATTGAATGAGCTATTAAACATAATTTTCGTAATAGTATGTCCCAAAAACGCGCTTTTGAACCTGTTGATTAGACTAAATGGGTGTTTAATGTTAAATAACCTAGATATAATTAATAACGATGGAACATGCGTAATAATATCGTCAAAAAGGCAGTTACGCCTGTATTTCTTATTGTTACTCCGATTCGTATGACGTAAACGTTATTTAATGTGAAAGCCATTATAGATGGAACAAGTAACGATTAAAAACATGCTCAGGAAGATATTAACTTAAATTTCATTAGTATTAGTCGGATTTTTACTAAATTTGAAAGGAAAATAAACATTATGTCTTTGATTCTCATAATTTTTGAATATGTAATATGATACGAAGAGCTAATAATAAATCTATCACTAAAACGTCATTTTAAAACCGATGAGGTGCTGTATGTGAAATAAAACGTCGAGATCACGTATTTGATGTCATATTAAACAAGAACCCTATAGAACATCGAGGAATCGTTAAAAAAATGCCTAAAATATATGAAATTGGAAAAGGAATGCTCATTTTGTAATACTGGTGTTACATATTTGCCGAATCAATAAAAATGTCAAAAATATTTAATAAAAAGTTCAAACAATTAATGGTTAATTTCTTTTACCAACCTAATCTAGTGAAAATTAGAAAAAAAATCGAATAAACAGTTAATGAAAGTGAGTTTAAAGAACTTACCCATCAGATGGGGAGTCAGGATGAACGTGCGATGATACAACGTCAACTAAAACTCCGTCGGTTCCTTGTAAGTTAGCAGTTCCAACAGCAATACTAAGAGTATCTTCAATACAATTAGAGCCGGTCAATACCCAGTTTTCATTAATGATTACAGCACCGCAAGTGTGTTCGCAACCGAAGACGCACCATTGGACGGAAGCTACGAATGGATAATCTTCTATTTTAGCATCAACGCCACCATCAATCTGTAGGTGATGTTTGCGGAGTCTGGCATTTGGTGCTCCTAAAAAATGCAAATAAGAGTAACTATTTTTATAATTGATTTAGTAAACTGTAATGGAGACTTTTTTTTAATACATTAGGTATAAATTACTGATTTATTCCATACATTTTAGTGTATTGTCCCAAAAATAATATTGAACAATTGATAATAAATCTAATTGGATTAATACGACCAGGGTGGCGTCAAGTAAAAAACCCATGGTTTTTTAAATAATTCCGAAACCATAATTACTTACCATAGCATACAGCTACAGCTGCGAGGAAGACAACAACTTTAGCACTGAACATTTTGTATGATCTGACAACAATTTGTTTGGCGATATCTTATTTATACGATTTTTTTAAAGTATTTTTAGTCTCTAAAAAAATAACTTAAACTTGAGAGTTCAAATAATTACATGTATCTATGTAAATCTACTTATAAGTGGTAGACAAATTCCTTTAGAAACATTCCTCTAGATAACAAGTTTTTAATATTTTGAATATGTGCAAATTTTTTTAAAAATTTGATAATATTAATCCCGAATTCCCCATACGAAATTAAGAAAAATACACCCCATAGCCTCAAAATGAAAACAAACTAAATTGAAAAGCTTGAGAAATAAAGAAAAGAAAAAATAAATGCTCCTGCCAGAACACTGTAGCACATAGCTCGGAGATACGCACACTCCCCTTTAATTTATCCTTCAGAACAACCAGTAGTTTCAGCAGGAACTGCTATAACTTTATCAGATAATTTTCTTTATACTTATAGTAATATACCAAATGTTTTGAATGAAATTGAAAAATCTGATGTGTCCAACACATGACTTTCCTATCTAGTTATTATAGGCTTTTTCCGGTTATTTTATACAACCTATTGCAACATCTCTGTTTAGAGGATAAACTAAATATATACATTTTCTACATTGACAACGTCATTTTAAGCTTCGCTTATTTCTTAACTACTAGCGGTGCAAATGGCCTTTTGAAGCTTAATTTAAAGCATTCTAGGATCAATTTGTCAGTAATAAGAAATAAAATCGTCAAATCTAAATGTTTGGAGACTACTTGAAATTATGAGCCTACTTGAAATAATTACTGAAATACCTAAATAATTTGGTTAAGTATACCCACGTGTAGGGTATTATTAGCATCATCTTGATTAAAAACAAAAAGATCGATCACTACATGTCTTAGTAACAAGATTACATAGATATAAATTAACCTTGATCAAAAAATTTTAATGACAAGGTTAATTAAAAACACATATCTATTTTGGACAAGGCCGATTTTAGGGCGTCGACCGCCCGCTAGTAAAGTCCTAATAGTCCAGGATTCGTAAATAAGGTCAACCTTCACCCATCTGTTTAATGGATAAAAGTTTTTTTTATTAGATAAAATATGTTTTTAAATATACCGCAAATGGGTTGCCTAAGAAAATACGGTCACGGCCATTTTTTGCTTTCCTTTCTGTGTACAGATAAGGAAAGTATAGGAATCATGATAAAAGTTGCTTATGATGTCATTCTCTATTATTTTGTTTCTATACATGATTTCCCTAAAATGGACCTAATTCGAGATATTTGAGGAAATGTGGAAATTTCGAATTTTGAAGACAACTCAAAAACAGATAAAGAGAAAAACATCAAATTTTAAACTTAAGCTTTAATCTATCCTGCGGTAAGCTGATTAAAGTTTGGGCATAGGCGAAGCATCTGGGGAATACTTTACAGGGTGTCGTTTTTTTTTATTTTGAGGAAATAAATAGTCTGGACCGTTTTGCGGTATATTCATAAACATATTTTTTTTAATAAAACGAAACTTTCATCCATTAAACAGATGGGTAAAGGTCGATCTTACTTTGGATCTATATTGTACCGTCCCGTCATATTTTGACTAATACTTAACGTTGACGTTATAAACTCATCTACCTATATAAGAGTTCAAAGTAAAACATTATGAAAATTTCAACAAAACCAGAAAATATTGTCGATGGAACTGTTCTAAAATTGCGCAGAACTAGTTGCTCAGTGGCACAAATTTGAAATTTGGATTAGCCATTAATTATTAAAATTGTGGGGCAAAATAATTATTATTTAGCATTAAAAAGAACTAATACGGACTTTTCCCTTTTGTAACTGTACTTTAAATAAAATTGGTATGCTTTGGTTACGTTTTTTGAAGATCAGTTACCGTTAATATGTTCTCCTTAGTTTAAAGAAAAAGATAAACTATAAAGAAAATTTATTTTCTCAGTCCTATAATTCCATATTGAAGAAAATCCACAATATAATATAATATACCTAACCTCTAACCTTGTTTACTCATTATTATTTTTGTAATGGTGCAATGCGCATGTGTGACTAGAACGATTTTTGCCAGTTCGCACTTTTAATTAGAATCACATAGAACTCTTTAAAACAGTTCATAATCGTTCTAAAAAAACTCAAACATATCCCAGCTAGCACATAACGTTGCCAAGCCTTTCGGCGATGTTGTTTTAAGGGAACATAATAACATACCCATACAACGTAATTGCAACGTTAATGAGAAGTTGTTGAGGGAAATCAAAACCTCGCGAAACATCTATTTGTTACTTACGTATTTAACCTGCCTGTTATGATAACACAACGTAATTAAGTAACTTGCTAAAAAAGTTTCCACGAGAAGTACTATGGACATAATCTTGTTTTCGAACGTAGCCATTCGTTTGTCATAACCAACAAAACATAAAAAAATGTCACTTGTCACTTTTTCTTGTACGTATTTGAGATTTTAAAGAAATTGGAAACTATACGTTTGAATAAGTTTGGTAAGTTGTTTTCTTCTTTTCAATAAAATAGATACATATTTTCTAATTTATTGTCTGTTGTTTTAGATGGTAAAATTTCAATTTCCAAATACAATAAAAAATAAATCATTGTAAACAAGTAGATACAATTAAATGACTGCTTATATTTATTTTACACGATAATAGGGATCTTATTGATGCCTTCATACAATAGAAGTAACGATATTAAACAATGAATGTATCGATATTTAGAGACTGATACTGAATTACCAATACTATCGCCATAGTGATACTTAGAAGCAAGTATTGTATCCCTATGTGTGTGGTCAGAGATTATAAGGTTTGTTCAAATATTTGTACTGAAATATTTTAGTTTTTGCATGTGGTGAAACTTGGTAATATGATTAAGCGTTACCACTGTTTTTTTGTTATTTAATTATAAGGTAAATTGCCAGTTATTAACACTATAACTTGTACCAGTAGAGAAAGAAAAGGTGTCAACTACAGAATATACTTTACTGATGCACTCTTGTTATTAGTTAAGTTCCCTACTCCGTCCTGTTGAATGGGGGTTGTCAGCCGTTTAAAAAAATCTTTTACTTTTTCGATATTTTGTTACTCGAGACTTATAAATATCAATATCTTTAACATAATATCGAACAGTATCGATGCCTCTACCACAAAGTATCTCACATGATTCCGGTATTGATACCTTTGGCCGATATTCATAACCCTACTCTCAACTATAAAAATACAAAAACAGAGAAGTCATATACTGCCATCCTAACAAGAGAAGTCCTATCTGAAAATTTATATTTATTATCTTTTAAACCTTTTTTTTGTGTAACTTTTTAACATTTTAGTACCTTTGTTGCAAATAAGACATTCCATTTCAGTATCGAGAAAGATAAAATGTAGACAAATGCACATAAAAAAAACTGCTAATTTTGCAGATAAAACCTTTCTTGCTAGAACGGCAGTATAGAAGTGCTCATGTAGTTCACTAAAGATAAATAACATTTGAATTTGTTACGCTTCAATAAATTAAGTATTATCATGCTGGACAGTAGTGACGTTTTGGTGGATAAATACAGCATTTCACTGGATATATACCTATGCCATTTTGCTGTACGTTTGCTGCACAATACCAATTGGTGGACAAACTTTAAAAATGCTTTACAATACAGAAAAATTGCTGTAAGTATGGTCGCCCTAGTGTAATAATATTTTAATCACTAAAAATAAACTTTAAACATATTGTGTTTTAGGTTTCCTTTGTGCTGGATTATAATTCTAGTAAAAATCTCAGGAATTTTAGAAGCTAAAGTTAATACAGAATTGGTTGAAGAAGAATATATAACATCTGAGATTATTTCTTTTTCTTTCATAGCAGAATATCATGCTAAAAAACATTGTTCTGTATAAGTTGAACATCCATTATTAAGTATCAAATTTGTAAAAGTCAAAATAAATGTTATTATTTATTTAAAAAAACAAAGTAAGTAAAAATCAACTAAAAATAGGTGCAACGATTTAAACGAGCATATTTTTCATTTTCTTTATATATATTATTTTCTTAATAATAATTAAACAAGTAAATTTATTATCTACAAAGTTATTTTTACTGAAGAAACTATGTAATTAAGTTCACATATTTATTTGTTTACAGTACGCTACGGATACATAAAGTTCTAAATGGTTAAAATATCAAAATAAAATAAAAAAAGAAATTAATAAAATTGTCACAGTATAAAAATGAAGTCAATAGTGTAATAAAAGTTGACACTTTAAAAAAATAAACCTTTTAAAATGTCATAATTTGAAAAATACTTATTGTAATTGGACATCAGTTGGTCTACAAATAAATTTTGTCCATAGTTAGTTCTATGAGCATTTACATAAAATAGTTTCATATGCCTAGTAAGTCTGGCAGGAATAAGGAATCTAATAAAGTGTACCAGGCTGTCACTATCAATCAAACCGTTCAATAACTTATACAGGAAAACAAATGATGCTTCTCGACATCTGCATTCCAAACTCTTATAGGTCCCTCTCAAAAATAACATCAAGATCATTTATAGTTTGCTCAAAACTTAGTTCAGAACCTGCAATGACAATCATGCATAATGATATTAGCTGTTTTATTAAACTTATGACTTTACATTTATCAATATTCAGTTTAAGCAAGTTATATCAGATTAAAACTACGATTAGTACCAGTTGTAGGCAAATATCTTTTTTTAGCATCCTACAACTGCCATCTTAATAAAAATCTAGTGACCTTTGAAATATACCTTATATAAATACACTTTTTACTACTTTTGTACAATCCTGCACCATTTTAGCTACCAGTGAACCTTATTATACTCTTTCGTGCAAGCGTTCAGTGTTTTCGATTCTAGGGAACCTTTGATATATTCCTTATATACCCTTTATACCTACTTTTGTCCAATTTGTCAGTGTTTTTTTTACCTATATTATTAATACATCACACATGGCTACCACCTTCAACTTTAATATATTATTAATACCTACCTCTACTTGTATGATATTGGTTCTTGATTTCAAAAGCTTTTTAATAATAAATTTATACAATTTTTTATTTTGTTTTCTTCAGATTTTACTATATCCTCAATATACTATTTTGAATATAGTGTATCCAAGGATGGACATAACTATACTTGTAAAGATATTTATTTTAAATTTTTCAAGAGGTCTTTTTCATAATTTCTCAACGTTAATCGTATTTATTTAACAAGCAAAAGAAATTATGAAGAAGTACTTTTAAATTTAAAATAAATATTTTTACAAGTATTGTTAAATCCATCCGTGGACACACTGTATAGTGCTGTAGAATGAATTCACATTATAACATCTATAGAAAGTTTCAGAGCAACTTTCGGGGTAAGTACCGTAAAAGTGCTAGTGTGATGTTTTCCGAACTTCAATTTTGTAATATCTGTGAGATGTGCTATAAAAGTCTTGCCGTTGCAGACATTCGGTGGTTGCAGGGATAATAGGGTTACAGTAAAAGTACATCGCATGCGAGCTTAAAGAGCCTAAAATTGCAGCTTATTGACGTAGATGGGATGTTTTTGTGCTAGCTGGGTAGGACTCTTTGTTCAGAACTTAGTTCCAGAAAACACGAATACTTTCAGTCTATGTGCTGAACGGTTCTGCACAAGTAAAACTAAAAACATGAACAAACCTTAAATATAATTCACAAAGACACCGCCGACGTTCAGCTTAGAAAATTCAGTTATCAAACTACAAAAATAAAGATATGTGTTCAATTATATTACAGCTAAATGACTGTGTACGTCGAGCAAATATGCTGGAAGCTAGTATCAAATAAATATTTTATGCCTGGCATCACTATATGATGAGAATCTGTCTGCTCGATTTAATTTTAGCGTCTCCTATTGATTGAATCGAACCTTTCTCAAATTTCTATTTGCTGTACCTCCCCGATAGCCCGCAAAATATGTCCGTATAGTACGTTGCAAGATAATCTAGAAAGTGCAATGACCTGGAAACATTTTGAATCGTTCGCCAACATCCTGACCAGAGCCGGCTTAGGTTAAGTTTTATTTGTTCAAATGTTAAAGATAATTTTTAAAATTTGATTTCTACAAAGATCTTTTTGCGGTCTAAATTGCATTGAAAAAAATATAACATGCATTTCATTCATTTCAAAAATGCTTTATTTACAATATGTACATAGGATTTTTAATAACATTTAAAATACATAAATAATATAACATGCTGAGACTTGTATTAAAATAAAAAAAAATAACAAAGGTTTTATTTCCAAACACAACATGTTCAATTAAAAAATATATTGAAAATTGAAACTGACTAAAAGTATTAAGTATTAATTTAAAAAGAATATGTTTAAAAACGTCTATATTTCTCCATTGGTCAACTATCAGAAGTCAATTAAGGAGACATTAATTTTTTTATGAACAACTGGTCAACGGAATTGCATTTATCAGGAGACAAGACAACTCAAAAATCAGGATCGATCAAAATCAGACGGAGAATATTTCAGGTAGACGCACTAAGTGCTCTATGGTTCTGTATGTGCTTAAATCCACTAAGTCGAACATTAAACAACACGCAATATGGCTTTATTATTAAGAACGAACATGGCAATAACTGCAAAATATCCCCCCTTTTATATATGGACGATTTAAAAATATATGCAAACTCTAGAACAAAACTTAATACTCTACTAAATATTACTAAAACTTTCAGTGACTCTATTCATATGGAATTTGGACTAGATAAATGCAAAATAATTGATCTTGAAAAAGGGACCTTAAATAGCTCTAATCATTTTATGGACAACGATAAGGTCATAGATGACTTTAAAAAAAGAATACAAGCAATATGCAAAATAAACCTCACCAGTGCAAACAAAATAAAAGCTATAAATACATATGCGATACCGACACTAACATATTCCTTTGGTATTGTAAAATGATCCGCTACTGACCTGGAATCCATATGTCGAACGACTCGTGTAATATTAACAAAACATCGAATGCACCATCCCAACTCAGCTATAGAAAGAATATCATTACCGACAGATGTGGGAGGTGTAGGCATACTAGATATCCACCGTCTTCACCAATCGCAAATTAAGTCTCTCAGGCAATACTTCCATGAAAAATCCACTAATCAGACCTTGTTTAGAGCAGTATGTCAAGCAAATACAAAAAGCACACCTTTAAAACTAAGTGATATTGAATATAACCCTGAAGATAATACATTTTCGATCCAGTCCCAAAAACAAAGATGGAAGCAAAAATAACTGCACGGTAGTCACGCACATCACCTGCTCCACGAAAATACTGATACTGAAGCATCAAACCTATATCTAAGGGGAACTCTATTTGATATTTTCTGAGACTGTCGGATTCATGGGCGCCATACAAGACCGAGTAATAAATACAAAAAACTACCGAAAGTTTATATTGAAAGAACAAAATATCGTGTACAAATGTAGAAGATGTGGATCACCAAACGAAACCGTTAAGCACATTATAGGCGGATATCAAACGTTAGCACCAATGGACTACTCGCAGATACATAACAATGTGGCCAGAATTGTACAGTTAGCGAAGAACTCGAGACTGATTAATGAAGACAAACCCTACTACAAATACGATCCTGCTTCTGTATTAGAGAACTTACAATACAAACTATACTGGGACAGAGAAATACGCACTGACATCTGCATCAGCGCTAATCGACCAGATATTGTAGTCTTTGATAAATTGAAGAGGGAAGTAGCAATAATAGACGTAGCAGTACCACTCAGTCATAATATAAAAACCACATATGCTATAAAAAATAATAAATATCTCGAACTAGCTACGGAAATCAAACAAATGTGGAGAGTGAATGCAGTTAAAATACACCCACCAGTAATATCTGCAACTGGAATTGTGCCACTTACACTTACAAAACATCTAGAACAACTGAATGTAACACACAACTTAACACAAATAAGCACCCCAGAATACTGCAAAAATAACCCAGGTTAACCTGAGATAATTCTCTCAAAAAATAATAATACTAAAAAATAAGGAAAGAAAGAAAAATGGATCATACCATCGAATTGTCTGATATAAATATTGCTTGATAAATTATTATAATACGAAAACATCAATGCTTCTTAAATAGTGAAAGTAACCTTGGATTGCACTTCCTCTGCTAAGTGATTATACATCTTAGGCCCTAGATATGAAAAAGACCTTTGAGTTAAAGATCTCTTCACCAAGGGTACAATATGGTTTGATCTAGTCCGGGTTAGGAAAGTATGAGATGGTATTATAGCTGTGAGTCTAGTAGGTTAATATTTTAAATTGGAGAAACAAAGTACATTTGTCTTATATCTAATATTTTGCTTTCTTCGAAAAGTATATCTGATGAGTATCTAAAATTTTTATTCATTATTAATTTTAAAAATCTGTGTTGTATTATTTCTAGGTTACTAATGTGACTGACTATGCAGAGCACTACCCCATTCTACAATACCATAACGAATATGACTTTCTACAAGAGAATAGTATAAAGTTCGAAGTTGTTCTAGCGGCAAATGTTTTTTTAAAAATTTAAATTTATAGAGAATAATTTGTAGCTTTTTAACTGTATAATTTATGTGACAATCCCATTTTAAATGTCTATCAATATATATATGTCAAGATATTTATATTCTTTTTCAGATAAAATATTATACACTTTTCAATATTTAGAGTAAAAAGATTGTGTTGAAACCCTTATTTTATTTTCTTAAAATCCTTTTCTGTTTGATTTTTTAAATTACTCCAATTCAAGTGCTCGTAGAGAATTGCAGTGTCGTCTGCGAAACTCATAATCTTTCCTGTGGTGTTGAGCATTAATAAACTATTTATATATAAAATGAATAATAATGGGTCCATTACTGTGCCCTAAGGAACACCACAAGAAACCAATTCAGGCTCACTGACGACACTATCAATTTTCACATATTGGACTCGTCCTAAAAGATAACTTAATATTAATTCAAACACTTTGCCTCCTAATCCATATGACCTTATTTTCTCAAGAAGTTTCACATGAGAAACCGTATCAAAAGCTTTTGACAAGTCCTCAAATATACATAAATTTTGCGTATTTTTATGTAATTTTTGGTTTATATATGAAGTTAACGCATAGATTGCGTCTTCTGTGGATTTACCTATCCTAAAGCCATATTGACACTGTGAAATTAAATTATGTTTATCTAAAAAATTTACGATTCTCTTTTTAAGAACTTTCTCAACAACCTTTACTATATTTGATATCAATAAAATCGGTCTATAGTTTGACATCTCTGACTTACTTCCTTTTTTTATGTGACAGTTTAACAATACCTACCATGAAAACATTTGAAAAACAACCTGCAGCCATGCAATTATTAATTAAGTCAAAGGTATACTTTGAAATTCTAGTAATCCACCTGCATTGCAACTGATGGGTAAGTATTTTATTTTTTTTATAAAATATTACTGTGTCATCAGCAAATCCAATTATTTCACCGCAGCTTTGTATTGAAAAAAGTTTGTTTATATATGAATTAAAAAGTATAGGTCCAAAAACAGTACCTCGAGGAACACCATACTCTATTATAATATTATAATAATCTGCCTTCTATTTGAAAGGCAGCTCTTAAAATTTTTTTTGGCTGTTTCCTCTTATTCCCATATCTTTATAGACTGTAGGAGTAGCTCAAGACTTACAGTATGAAAAGCTTTTGTGAGATCCATAAATACACATATACATTGTCTACCTTTATCTAGAGCTTTGTATATTTTTTCTACTAACGCTAGGATGGCATCTTCTGTTGAAGTATTTTTTCTAAAACCATACAGTTTTGGAGACAATATTTTGTACTTAGACATATATGAAGTGATTCTATTTTTTTTATTATCTTTTCAAAGATCTTAGATATATAAGTTGTCAAAGATACTGGTCGGTAGTTATTAACTTAAGTTTTATCGCCTTTTTTTGTAGATCGGTGTTACGATTGTGTCATTTAAAGTATCAAGAAATACACCTTCTTCAAAGCATATTTTTATAATGTGTTTGAGTGGGTCCGCAATTTCTTTTGAAATATGTTTTAGGATTTCTGCTTGTATTTCGTCGGTTCCTACTGCTTTTTTAAATCAAATTATACCTTGAGATTTGAAACAAGTTTGGATCAGGTAATTTTCTAGTTTCTGTGAGTACTATGCAATCTACGGGCTTTTCCATATTGTTCAAGAGCATTTTAAATTCATCGAGATTTTTATTGATACTGCGTATATTATTGTGAATTATTGTAAATTTTTTATTGTTTTCATTTATTTTTAATGCCTCCTTACATTGAAATATATCATCTAGTTCAAAAGTTTCTATTTCTGGGATATCAAATTCTCTTATGTATTGATCCATTATTTAATAGTTTTAATTTTAAGTAAACTATTTTAATTTTTACTTTGAATATGGAAGGAGATATTAATATTATTATGTTTGTTCCCCAAACAGAAAACATTAATTTGGGAGTACCGTCCCTGTTCCGGCTAATACACAACCTTCCTTCATGTTTAAAGCGACACGATTTTCTACTATAAATTGAACGGACTATAAATTAATAAAAATTAACTACCTTTAATAAATTATTTCTTTATTTTTAACAAACTATATAATTTAACTATTTTCGGTAATGGTTTTTTCGATCCAGTCCACGAAGTTAGAGAGCTTGGTGTACACATTTGGAGCTCCGCTGGTTTCGCATGGCTCTAAGTACCACGTGACTGTACCGATGACGGTTCCGTCTTGACTTAAAGGACCACCGACATCACCGTAGCAGGTGTTTGCTGTTTTGCTTAACGTACATAAATTACTCTTGTCATCTAAATTAGAAACTTGGTCTGGTGAAACTTGTTTGATGGCTTTGCGGCAATCTAAAACGATAGAAAAAAAAAACGTATTGTTTGGTGACATTTTTGGTAACATTAGAACAAGAATGGTCTCTAATTTTAGAATGTTTAAAGGCATACAAATCTAGTAATCAAAGATTATGAAATAATTCTTTATTTCAGCGATCGAAAAAAATATTCTGTAGAAGGCTGAAATTAAATGCTAGAGAGAACAATAAGTATCCCAACGGTGAACTGGTTGAACATCGACCCACTGCAATATCAAAACTCTCTAGACTACTAATAGCCCAATCGGATTAGTATTTTAGATTCTGAAAAATTCGAAGCAGCAATTTTCCTTCGGAATTCGTTGGAGGGGGTCTCTGGTAGTCTAAATTCAAAAAGTTGGGATTCCAAAGTTGTCGTTACCTCCGCCATCTTGATTTAAAGGATTATTTTTTGTATCTTGAATAACTCATTTATTTTCAATTTTACATGGAAAATAGTTTTTACAAAAGTTATTTAAAATTAAATTTCCTACAATTCTGCTTTTTTTGTACGATCGATTTTTTTCGATTTATACCCGAAAAGAGGGGGTGAATTTTTGGTTATAGAATAACTCGTTTATTTTCAATTTTACGAGAAAAATTGTTATAAACAAAGTTGTTTAAAATTAAATTTCCTACAATTCTGCTTTTTTTTGTACGATCGATTTTTTTCGATTTATACCCGAAAAGATGGGGTGAATTTTTGGTTATAGAATAACTCGTTTATTTTCAATTTTACGAGAAAAATTGTTATAAACAAAGTTGTTTAAAATTAAATTTCCTACAATTCTGCTTTTTTTTTGTACGATCGATTTTTTTCGATTTATACCCGAAAAGATGGGGGAATTTTTGGTTATAGAATAACTCGTTTATTTTCAATTTTACGAGAAAAATTGTTATAAACAAAGTTGTTTAAAATTAAATTTCCTACAATTCTGCTTTTTTTTTGTACGATCGATTTTTTTCGATTTATACCCGAAAAGAGGGGGTGAATTTTTGGTTATAGAATAACTCGTTTATTCTCAATTTTACGAGAAAAATTGTTATAAACAAAGTTCTTTAAAATTAAATTTCCTACAATTCTGCTTTTTTTTGTACGATCGATTTTTTTCGATTTATACCCGAAAAGATGGGGTGAATTTTTGGTTATAGAATACCTCGTTTATTTTCAATTTTACGAGAAAAATTGTTATAAACAAAGTTGTTTAAAATTAAATTTCCTACAATTCTTCTTTTTTTTGTACGATCGATTTTTTTCGATTTATACCCGAAAAGATGGGGTGAATTTTTGGTTATAGAATAACTCGTTTATTTTCAATTTTACGAGAAAAATTGTTATAAACAAGGTTGTTTAAAATTAAATTTCCTACAATTCTGCTTTTCTTTGTACGATCGATTTTTTTCGATTTATACCCGAAAAGAGGGGGTGAATTTTTGGTTATAGAATAACTCGTTTCTTTTCAATTTTACGAGAAAAATTGTTATAGACAAAGTTGTTTAAAATGAAATTTCTTACAATTCTGCTTTTTTTGTACGATCGATTTTTTTCGATTTATACCCGAAAAGAGGGGGTGAATTTTTGGTCATAGAATTACTCGTTTATTTTCAATTTTACGAGAAAAATTGTTATAAACAAAGTTGTTTAAAATTAAATTTCCTACAATTCTGTTTTTTTTGTACGATCGATTTTTTTGTATTTATCCCTGAGAAGAGTGGGGGTGAACCTAAGTATTGTATTGTCACGTTTATTATTGACGTTGTACCATTATTTTTTCTGTTTGTTTTTTTGGCTGATTTAAAAAAATGTTATTTGGTACAATTATGATTCCGATTTTTTCTAAGAGTTTACCCCCACTCTTCTCAAGGATAAATACAAAAAATCGAGCGGACAAAAAAAAAACAGAATTGTAGGAAATTTAATTTTAAACAACTTTGTTTATAACAATTTTTCTCGTAAAATTGAAAATAAACGAGTTATTCTATAACCAAAAATTCACCCCCTCTTTTCGGGTATAAATCGAAAAAAATCGATCGTACAAAAAAAGCAGAATTGTAGGAAATTTAATTTTAAATAACTTTTGTAAAAACTATTTTCCGTGTAAAATTGAAAATAAATGAGTTATTCAAGATACAAAAAATAACCCTTTAAATCAAGCTGGCGGAGGTAACGACAACTTTGGAATCCCAACTTTTTGAATTTAGACTACCACACACCCCCTCCAACGAATTCCGAAGGAAAATTGCTGCTTCGAATTTTTCAGAATCTCAAGCCTGTTCTTCACCTAATCCGATTGGGCTATAAAGATCGTAGGTATTTCCAAGAATATTTCCAAATTCCTCACAAGACTAACGTACCCTGTACCCTATAAGTGATTACTAAATATCTTACAGATAAAGAAGGTTGATATCGTTCTCTTTTGAAGCATAACATTACAAGCAATTTAATTAAGAATTAATTAAGTTGTTCATTATTTTATTGTCTAATTTTAAAAATAATATTTTAGACAATAATGTGTGCTTCTAGCATACTAAAAATATAATTGGGGATTATTTTTTGTACTTATGAGAATAGTACCTATATCTAGATTGCAAGGGGTGCTAGAAGCTTGATAGAATAGAAACAGTTAATCCTCTTTGAATTTAGTAACAGATAAAGTTCAAGTCCAAATAGCTAATGATACTTACCATCGTTAGATATAAGAGTTACATCACGGGCTGTTTGGAGGCCGTTGCGGTCAGGATGGTTACTGTCACCGAAACCGGTCACATTAGCTTTACCGGTGAATTCTTGGCCTTGTTTGGGCAATTTTGCTGGCTGTATTCTTTCGTTGAATGTAAGTGGTTGAGCTAACTTAAGTAAAGCAAGATCATTTGGACCGAGTCTACAAGAAAAATCGTTTTGGATGAACGATCCAGACCACCAAGTTAAAATTTCTTTTCTAAAAAACTTACCCTTCAGATGGAGCGTCAGGATGAACGAATGTATCTTCAATGTCAACGGTAACTTTGTCGTCTTGGGCTAAGTAAAATGCTCCCGCATCAACCTTTTGGTATGGAATATACTTAATGCAATTGGAGCCGGTCAATACCCAGTTCTCGTTGATGATTATAGCACTGCAAATGTGTGAGCATTTATAAGGACAAAATTGGACGGAAGCGACGTATGGAAAGTCTTCTATTTCGGCGTCAATGCCACCGTCAATCTTTAGGTGATGGTTGCTAAATTGGGCATTTGGTGCTCCTTAAAAAAAAATATATGAATATAATAATGGAATAAATTTCCAGCCTAACATCTAGTTAGTTATAATTTTGTGTATTATTTTAATTCTATTCAGTTTTTTTTGTAAAATATTATTAGTTTTTGTCCAGAAATTTGAATAATGTAAAAACTCGAATTACGAGCTGTCTATTATAAAATATTTTCATTTGACAAATAAATATGTGGTATTTAAACGTGGAGTGGTATGAAATGTAGAACTTAAAAATGAAGACTGAGAAATTAATAGAAACAGATTAGCAACGAATCTAAGAAGGGTTAAGTGTCGTTCATCAACGATAGCCACAGAGCTATCGTTAATATGATGAAGTGTCGTTATAGTGACTTTTCCACTACCTCTTGTTTTAAAATACCTATTAGGTTTCACCGAGGGCCAGGATGTTTTTTAAATAAGAAAATTACTTTGTTATAAACCTTACAACTAAATGGCCATCGACCTACAGTCTGTTCGCTATACTTACGCGGGTTTCGGATTAACAAAATTATGCAAATTAGTCATTGACAACCAGTTCCAATATGCCTCTTCCCAAGAAGTTAGTTAAAATTGCCCTAATGGTCAGATTTAAATTAAAATAACATTAGAGTAGGTACTAAATTTGTTACAAATATTGCAGTTGAATTGATTCTTTGCAAGTGTTGACATTGCATGTATATTTAGTGTAAATTCTAAAAATGCCTAGACGTGTGTTAGATGTAGATAGTCTAATTTGTAGTGACATAAGTATTTTACGGATGAAAAAGAAAATGGCGGTCCTTTAAAATCGGTAATGTCTGTACAACAACGCGTTTGCGATGCTCTAGGAATTAGTGAAACCAAATTAAGAGGAGTATTACAAAATCACAATAGTGAACTGCCAAAAGAAGATCACTGCAAAACTAGCCCATCATTGAAAACGAAAGATATTCCAGATGGAAAGAAATTTGAAATTCGTGATACCATTTATCGAATGAGGGCCAACAAGGAACATATGACTTTAAATATAATTCTCTCGGAATTAATAGTTAGAAAATTTGACGACATTGGCAGAACAAGTCTATGGTAAGTGATACATAACTTGGGTTTCAAATTTCAAAAGGAGGATAACAGAAAGGCCCTTTGTGAAAGAAGTTCTGTCGTGCATAAAAGAATTAACTTACGGTCATCAAGTTTTACGTCTGCCACCGTATCATTGCCAGTTTAATCCCATCGAATATATATGGGGAATAGCAAAACAATATTATGACAACAATAGTTATAGTGACGGCGCAGTTCGGGAAACTTGGCGAAAAGCACTTTCAATTGCAACTACAGAAGTGTGGCGGAACTGTATATCCAAGTGCGAGAAACTAATAGAAGATTGGTGGACCCGTGAAAATAAAATAAACGAAATAAGTCCAATCATAATAACAATTAATTGTGATGACAGTGATGATGATGACGATTATGATATTTTGGATGATAATGACTGATTTTCATTTTTGTTGGCAAGTTCAATTTTTTTATTTTTCATTTTAAATTCTCTACATGGAACAAATTTTTATGTTAGAAAATATTCTATTATACATAGACCATATTTTCTGTGTGAAGTGTAATATAAAATTATTATTAGGTTTATAATAGCCACATTAGACTCCATTAATGAAGAAGTTTAATTCTGCTCTCAAGTATACAAGAGATTCTCCATTATTATTTAATTGAAAAGTTGTACATTATTTTTCATTTCATTTAAACAGTTGATATTGTCCCAAAGAACAGGTTAAACTTTCGGGTACTTACCTGGAAATACTAATAAAATTTTTAATTCGAAACCCGCGTATGTATAGCGAACAGACTATAGCATATCACATGCCTCAAGATACTGTGTTAGGTTCTATCTTGTTTAATTTTATTTTAAATAATTTGTCGTTTAAATACATATGGAAATATTGTAAGTTTTTTAGACGACACAGGTATTATGTAAAATGTAGAGAACTGGAATTGATTAAAATTATTAATAAAAACAGATCTAATAAAAATGTTCAATGACTAATTTGCATAATTTTGTTAATCCGAAACCCGCGTAAATATAGCGAACAGACTGTAGTACAGCAAGTTCAAAAATTAATTCTGATTCACAGGTAGGATTGCCCATTCGACAATATACTGCTGGTTTCTGATTAACAGTACTGTTCCTAAAGTAGCACAGTAACAAAACCTAAATTATGAAAATATTTAGTATAGTACAAGTAAGGTCCGATTACAATTAGAAGAACACAGCTACGTCATCATTTTGCAAAGTAATTAATTGATTATCGCCGGTGTTACGTGAAATTAATTTCAAATTTATTTTTAACAACAACTTCTCCATAACCCCTCGTAACACAACATATGACCACTCTGCTTGTCATTATCGATTTTTACAAAACATCGTTCGCGCATGATCTGTTATTCGGCGCACATCCCATAGCGGTTCTTTGGGCAACCAGTCCTTATAAAACCTTAAACATTCAATTAATTTTTCTTTTTGGTGTTCGAATTCAAAAGTGCTAGCTATGCCGATAAATATATTAAAATGAGTTGCTACTGATTATCTTTAATTTATGTCTATCGTGTGTTGACGTTGGGATAACTGTCAGTTAATGTTTCTATTTTTCTATCGCCTTATATTATTCCCATTCTGCTGGATTTCGTTGGAAACCCAAGAAGATCGGCTATTTGCTTTTTTTATTACCGCCATGCCGACGAATGCCGGTTTCTTATTTTATTTTATATAGATTATAGCTACCCTAATAATATTTTTAAGCTTTCTTGTATATATAAATATAAATGTGTTATCATTGAATTACTTTGATATATACGCGGGGAGGCAACTAAATAATTGAATTACAAGTCAGTCTGGAAATACAGTTTAAACGGAAATATATGACTCTTAACTTATTTTTATATTTATAAATAGCTTATATTCTGTTCAGATGATATAAAACTTATTGTCGTAACTTATTTTGACCTTATATTTTATATTCTGTTCAGATGATGTAACTTTAATATTTCTCGTGATATTTTATGTTCTTACCAAATTCCAATAATAGCAACATCTACTACGTTAATATACTAGTGGAAAAAATTAAGGGATCAAAAAAATCTCGATTTTTTGTGATTTTTTGAGTAGGTGTTATCTTTGATAAAAATGGTCGTAAGTGAATGACAATAAAAGCAATTTGAAGCTTGAAGTGTCTAGTTCATCGAACTTGCTATAAAAAAAAAATTCCAACCAACGATTAACACAAAATCCTGATGAATATCATGGATAGAAAAAACACGATCCTTCAATTTCTTCAAAAATTCACTCGCATAAAACAATGAAATGGCTTGATGCATCAGGTTGAAATTTTGTAGGGCTTTCGAGAGAACAATGACCTGTAAGATGCATACTCAACATTAGTCATTTTCCCAATATTCTCAATGTGGCACATGATTTTCTAAAAAACCTCAAAAAGACCTGTTTTACAAAATTCTTCAAAGTCATGCTAGGGATGAAAAAAAATTTTTTCTCGTGAAAGAACATGCCGGAATCTTGTAGAGAATGAATTGAAGTTTCCGAAACACCCCTTCCATTTTCTGAGCGGCCATTGGTTCCTGAGATATTGACGAGAGAAGAGGAAATGACGCATTTTCGTTCATTTTCTGATAACTTAGCAAGGAAGAGTCATCTCGAGGCCTTCAAAAAAAGGAATTGAAGCTAACTGAACCACCTATCTAATGCATATAGTGAGAATTTTTTTTTCAAATCCGTAAACTAAAAATTAAAAAAAAAAAATTTTCAAACATTTTTTATACATGATATTCATCAGGATTTTGTGCTAATTGTTGGTTGGAATTTTTTTTATCGCAAGATCCTTAAATTAGACACTTTAAGCTTCAAATTGCACGAATATTTTTACCAAAGATACACCCACTCGAAAAATACTTATTTTGAGCCCTGTTCTTGTACTTTTTATTTGTCAAATATCTATTACAAATTCTATAAATTATTAAAAAACATCTGTTATCTTTAGATACCACATAAAAAACTACAACGGATCATGTATCTAAGTAATTTTAATACCTGGTTTGAAATCCATAAGTTTATTATATTTATTATTAATTGCTCTTCACTTCGTAAAATTCTAGAATCGCATAATACATGGGTGGCTCTCACCACCCATTTACTTACCATAGCATACTGCTACAGCAGCGAGCAAGATAACTTTAGCACTGAACATTTTGTTATGATCTGACAAAGTAATTTGGTTCCTGGTGTCTTATTTATACTGAATTTTTCAAGCACTGTTTTTAAAAAATGAATTGACAAGTTTATCAATTTAATTTGAACTCGAGTGTAATTTACGAATTATCTATTTGTATCTATGTAAATCAGTATTAAATTCTTATGTAGTGAGTCATTCACAAAAAATGTTTCTAAAGTAGTCCTTGGAAAAATTCACGAATTATATCACCCTCCACTACAGAAGCCAATTGGAATATGCTGACAAGATGAAACTCTATATATCTCAATTTACTCTCACTCTTGCTTTTAGACAGTGCTGCCACTTGTAACATAATTATGGAATTGTAACATAATTTTACCTCAAAATGAAGTCAAACGATAATGTGTAACATAATCGATAATTTTTTTAACTTGGCAGGTTTTCTTCTTACTGTACGAAACAAATTTAACAAACAAACTGCCTCTTGGCATTTAAAAAAAGCTATAATAAAAGTCAAAGCACCATCTACGTAAATATTACCGTAAAATATGTCACCATTCATCCCTGGAATTCTAAGAATAACGCTGATACCTTAGAAACTCAGTTATGTGCCGTATCGGATTACAACATTTGTTCGGTTGTTTTATGATAATGTAAAACCAGATTATTGTTAGCTTTTATGCGATTAACATCGTAGCAATATTTTTTTGTAATTTAAAAGTAAAATAAATTTTTTAAAAAAGACTTTCGGCATTGTGGAGAATTATTTGGCGCAGTCAGTAGGATTCTCAGAAGTTTACGTATCGAACGTAAATTTTTCGTTTCAACGATTGACTGAATTGAACCTAGTATACAGGGTGATTTCGCGAAGTAGACGTGTTGTGTTGGCGGCTCCTTAAAAATCAGGAAACCGGCTCAATCATCGAACCAGTGCAACTCAGAACTAGACGAACACCGGAATTTGGAACAAAATCGTCCCGATTCACGAAGATCTCATCAGAGAAGACAAAATCGCAGATCTGGTGGTCCATCTTCATAGTTAAGGAATGCTGAAGGTCATTTTTATATTAATGTAAGTACAACTTATGGAAGATTTACTACAAAATTTAAATAGATTAAGTATTGATTCTCCTTTAACTGACTCACAAGAAAACCCTAAATTAGATAGTAACGAAAATTTAGATAGTAACAAAAAATTAGATAATAACGAAAACTTAGATAGTAACGAGAATTTAAATAGTAGCGAGATGCCTCAAGAATTTAAATCAGAATATTTAAGTTGTATTCCCGAATTTGATGGGAATCCATGCGAATTAAGTCGATATTTATCTACTAGTGAATCTCTAATTGGCAATTTTTATGATTTCCAAAATCAAAACAATTTCAAAAACTTTTTCTTGTTAAATTCAATCATAGGTAAATTACGCGGAAATGCTAAACAAGTTGCTAATATAAAAAGCGTAACTACATGGGAAGAATTAAAAGCAATTTTAACTGCTAGTTTTGCCGATCAGAGAGATGAAGCCTGTCTCAACAGAGATTTAGTCATGTTAAGACAGGGTCCAAATGAAACTCCAAAACAATTTTTTGACAAATGTTTAGACATTTTGAATCTTTTATGTAGTTATGTCGAAGTACACGAGACCACGCTAGAAGCGAAAAATCTTAAACGAACATTATATCAGGAACTAGCTTTGAAAACATTTCTATCTGGGTTAAAAGAACCCTTGGGCACTACAATAAGGTGTATGAAGCCTAACTGTTTAACTCAAGCTTTACAGTATGTTATAAAAGAACAAAATAATCATTATTTTCAAAATTTCCCAAATCAAAATTTTACAAGACCACAAAATAGAATAAATCAAAGCAGACAAATACAATTTCCACAGCAAAGAAATAATTTTGTTCAAAATGTACCTTTTAATTTTCAAACTAATCAATTCAGGCAAAATTCATTTCCATCTCAACCGATAAATATTCAACCTAGAGCAAATGTTCAGCAACCAAGATATTTTACAAACGCCCAAGTTTTTAAAGAGCCAATAAATACAAATGTTTTCAAGCCGAATCCTAATAATCAAGTTTTTTCTAAACCAACGCCAATGAGTGTGTCAACTAGAAATACTGTAAACTATTCTAGACCCGGTCCATCAAATTTCAATAGGCAAAATCAAAATTTTAAACCCACTCCAATGAGTACTTCCACTCGCAATTTTAATTATAATCAGCGGCCAAATTTTGTTGCCGAAGAACTTTTTAACATAGAAATTGACCATAATAATTTTTGTGATAATTCCAATACATATTATTGTACTGATTATTTCGAAACTGATCAGTATCACCCAAATAATCAGAAATATGATGAACTTTCGAATATTGCGAATATAAATAATGAAAATGTCAATGAAAATGTTCAAGTAATGCTTCAACCGTCAGAAATAACTCCATCAATAATATCCATTAATACCATCGATTCGAATGAATTGCCATATATAATATTTCCCGAATATGACATCAAAATTCCTATTGATTGTGGATCCACAAAATCCTTTTTAGACCCAGATATTGCTTATAAATATTTTCCAAATTTAATAAAAAAAGATCCATTCATAGCATCACAAGTTTTTCAAACATCATCTCACGAATTTAGCGCTAGCATTCCAGCCTCAAAAATATTCCAATTACCAGAAATTACATATCTTAAATTTTATTTATTCAAATTTCATAATGTATTTAATGGACTTATTGGATTAGATAATATTAAATATTTACAGGCAAATTTAGATTTTAAAGACGGATATTTGGTTACTCCTTACAATAGAATTAAGTTTTTATTTCACCATACTAACAAAGAGCTCAATTTAATCGAAATTCACACTAATGAGGCTCCATTCTGGGAAGGGCTACGCGAAATACCTAAAGAAGTTGACATTAATACTGAAAACAATCCAAAATTATTCTCTAATTCCAAACAAACAGATATACCTAACACACAGAATTCACAAGTAGACTTATATACTGAAATTCTCCCCATTCCTTTCAATCCGACACCAAGTCCTTCACCAAACAATGATATAAATGACCAAACAATCAATAATAATCAACAAAACGAAAATTTAGACAAATTATCAACACAAATTCAACCTGATATTGAACCTCAAAATAAATTTATAATCGATAATGATGAACTAAGCGACGACAGCAACAATCACACAGTACATTCCAATACTGTAAAAGTTTCTATCTTTGAAATACCTGTTACAGATACAGCTGTTAACTATGATTCAAAAAAAATAATTATTTCAATACTTTCCCCTGCTAATTCCAAAATAAAAATATTGTTTGAAAAGAAGAAACCTATAAATTTACAAGTACCACATAATAAATTTGAACGCGATATCATTGACTTTATAAAAAACTACATTAATCCCGATTCACAGTACTATTTATATTTCAAAATTGCCGAGTTATTTGAACCGTTTTTAGTAACCCTACAAAAATATTTTAAATACTCATTTTTGGAATTGAAAAAATGTACCAACAAACTAATTCATATTACCGAGAAAATAATTATAAATAAATTAATCCAAAATTATGACGAAGGTAAATCCAATCATAAAGGAATTGAGGAAACCCATCAAAGAACAAAAGACAAATATTGGCTGTTCATGAAATTATCAATTCAAATATTCATTAACGATTGTGTAAATGATCCTAGAGAACACTCTAAATTACTCTATTGCAAAATTAAAGAAAACTTAATTAAGAAAAAAGAAAAGCGCATACAAAACGTAAACAAAATACGAAATCTCCCGAAAATATTTGAACAGGATCATAAAATATTTATAAAAATTCACAAAGGCGACATTTTTCACAAGAAATTAACACATATAAAGAAATTAAACAATAAAAACAAAACTTTATCCACTAAAACTCAACCCGAAATACACATGAACAATATAAAACGTTCCTTAAAAATACCTTTAGTTTTGAAAATTAACCAGTATTATCTTTTTAGTTTCCCGGGTATCTTCGGAATCATGGAAAGAATAGAAATACGAAATGTATCCGATAATCCTGGCATAATCCCAGTAAAACTTGGAACAGCAAAAGTCAATGAATATTATTATAAGTTAATTCATTATTATGATCTAGAACCCCTAATAATAGAAATAAATAAATTGAAAATTCAGTCTTCAAAATTAACATATCTTTTACACAATATTCATATGAATACAACGTATTTAAAAGAAAGTTCGAGTTATCTAAAAATTTTAGGATTTTTGGAAGAAAAGATAGAATATCAATTATTAAATATAATACCACATCCAAACAGACTCAAACGCGGCCTTATAAACGGACTAGGATCTATTTTTAAAACAATTACAGGAAACTTAGACGCTAACGATGGCGAACGTTACGATAGGTTAATCGAACAATTACAAAATGATCAAGAAAATTTAGCATCTAGTGTGAAAAATCAGAATTCTTTATCGTTACAACTGATCAATAATTTCAACAACACCATTCAAAAAATAATACATAACGAAAAACTGTTAGAAGAAAAAATAAATCATATTGCTTCATTTATTGACGGATTACCTGAACATTCATTGTACATTAAAGACATTATCAGTCAAATGATTGGTTTGTATAATATAATTTATTCAATAATTCAAGATATTGAAAGTTCAATAACGTTTAGCAAATTAGGAAAAATGCACCCAAGTATAATTAGTGCAGTTGACTTTTCGAGAGAATTAAAATATATACAAAAGGAATTAACACAAAATAAACTACCTCTGAAAATTACATTAGAAAATACTTTGATAATAGAACAATTGGTAAAAATTGAAAGTTATATATCAAATAATCGAATTGTATATATTCTTCATATTCCAATAACTTCTTCTATTGATTTTGATCTATATCACATATACCCAATTCCCATTCTTGAAAAGAGTCAGTTCAAGGTAATTTTACCTGAAAATAAATACTTAGTTATAAATAAGTTGTACTACGCTTATACATATGACCATTGCAAGAAAATCTTACCAAAAATATACTTCTGTAACGATCTGGAGATACAAGAAATCCAAGACACCAATCCCTGTGAGATCCAACTACTAAGCCTGAAAAATACATCTACTTGTCAACAAACGATCATTCCTATACAGCACTCCACCGTCACAAAATTTGAACATACTAATCAATGGTCCATCACCTTGCCAGAAGAAGAAATCATAAAAATCAACTGCCATAATCAAGAAGAAGTTATAAAACTTAAAGGGACATTCATTGTCGAAATTCCAATTGGTTGCCAAATTATCAGCAGTTTCAAAAATATAACTAACCGAGAAAATTTCACAAATTTAAGTCAACCTGTATTATTCCCAGCTGTAGAAACTCCTAGCGATGTTAACCTGCCAAAATTGGACTTTCACTTCAAGTTAGAAGATATAAGCTCTAGAGATTTACAATTAATAAAAAATAATATCATCAAAAATCAATCGAAATCAACGTATCATGCAATTTCACACATACCAAGCATTTGGACAATTCTCATTTATATATTATGTACTATTTTAATCGGTTTTGTGTGTTTCAAAAAATGTGCCAATAGAAAAGTCCCGGATAACCAGAAAACTCAAGAACTTGCTGAGGTTCAAATCCCTCGTTAACTCTCTGGATTTGAAACTTCGAGGGGAGGAAATATGTCACCATTCATCCCTGGAATTCTAAGAATAACGCTGATACCTTAGAAACTCAGTTATGTGCCGTATCGGATTACAACACTTGTTCGGTTGTTTTATGATAATGTAAAACCAGATTATTGTTAGCTTTTATGCGATTAACATCGTAGCAATATTTTTTTGTAATTTAAAAGTAAAAT
This sequence comes from Psylliodes chrysocephalus, assembly GCA_927349885.1. Classification (NCBI taxonomy): domain Eukaryota; kingdom Metazoa; phylum Arthropoda; class Insecta; order Coleoptera; family Chrysomelidae; genus Psylliodes; species Psylliodes chrysocephalus. The sequence continues at coordinate 6,541,651 of OV651822.1, read as the reverse complement.
AAATTTTTTAAAAAAGACTTTCGGCATTGTGGAGAATTATTTCGTACTTGAAAAAGGTCTCTTGTTTCACGGAGTGGGAATCCCCCGACCATTGTATAAAGAATTAATAGTAGTCTCACCTTATGGAAATTTCATTGGAGCGAAATGGATACTACCAATAGATGGCGCTAGTGAATATGGATAAGTCGATATTCGTTTGCAGTGGGCGGAGTTGAGGGTCCAGCAGAAATTTTTGAGAATGACGGAGACCGATCGATGGATTTCTATTTTTAGCTCTTGGATGAAATTTTATACACTCGTGATTCAATGTTTGGACTATTTTCTATCTAATGTTTGTTATTGTGAGTTAGTGCGTTTACGGGTAGTAGGTATTGTGAATGAGTTGTGTTTATGTTTTATTACTGAATTATTTTACTGTTAATAAAGGACGAGTTCCCAACAAGAGTACCTACATGATTTAAGTATATAAAAAAATTTAGATTATAGTTTAAATTAGTTTTTGGAAAGTGTCCAAAATGTTTACCGAATTCAGTAAAATGATACTGAAAAATAAAAATATTATAGCCATTAATAATTTTTGAATTTTCAACTTTAACCCCTGCCTTTCGAAAATGGGTTTTTTTTCTAAGCATATTTCGTTTAATAGTTTTATTTTTAATCAGATAATCTTCAGTTGTACTATGTCCCATTCTAAATGATATATATTATGATATAAATTAGTTATCTATTAATTATTGTTTTAAAATTAGAATTAAAAATTTGTGTGTTTATAACTGTTTTGAAATTAATAAAATAGAAAATATGCTTTTGTTTTTCTTTTCCTTTACAGGTTTTATCCGAATCAATTTAAAATAAATTATGTAATAATAATAGCAATAATAATACATTTCTTAAGTGTTGAAAAAAATTGTATTTTTAATTTAAATACATATACCTATAGGTAGGTAGGTAGGTAGGTAGGTAGGTAGGTAAGGTACCTACCTAAGTACTTAGCATAAGTAATTATAAACAACAGGTTATTTCTTTAATCTGGTGCGTAACAATGTAATAAAAAAAAACCCATAAGATGGTTGGTAAATAACATAAATGAATTCTTATTATTGAAGTAAACACAATTTAACATTTAGGGTCGAAATATTGAAACTAAACTGCACCCCTTCCCACCCCTATCTGATATGGTGAGGGTGGCATCCCCAAAAAATTAAGTTAGAACTTTTTAAATAAAACAGTTGAAGTCTACGATTTTTTATACATAAAAACCCAAAATTACAATTTTTTGAAAAAAAATTTTTTTTGAACTTGGGAAAAAATTTCGACTTTAATCTTCATAGTTCGGATATGGGGGCTGGCATTTAAAAATAGTTACAGATACACAAAAATCTTATTTTTGGCACATTTACAATAGAAATGATTTGCAACATTTTTGTATAAATATCTTACCACCACCATCCCCTAGAGGGAGATGGAGGAGATGGCATCCCTAAAAAATTAAGTTAGAACTTAAAAAAAAAACAGTTAAAATCTACAATTTTTTATACATATAAACCCAAAATTTCAATTTTTTTATCAAATGATTAAATTAAATTATTTTTTTAATTTATTATATTTAATATTATTTCTACTTTTTCTAACAATAATCAATTTACGATATCTACCTTGATTGAGCCAAAATATTTAGTAGGGGAAGTTTTTAATATTATACAAACATACTGTGTGTCCAAAAAAATATATGAATTTGGCTAAACATTAACCTTTATTTCTAAAAACAGGAGAATAATGTTACTTGAAAAATGTATCTAGAATTAATATTTACCACCATCAAATCCTGGACCTGGACACAATTTTTTTTAGCAATACGGGAGAAGCAGAAGTGACATTTTTACAAATGAAATTAATTTCAACAAATTTATTTGATATCATGTACAAGATTATTCATTATTAAAGACACCTCTTATAACCACTATTACATATTCAAAAAAAGCTTTAAATAAAAGTTTGGGAATATGACTGACTTTTTTTAAATATACCATAAAAACACGTATTCAGATTTCACGGAATACAACACAAATAAACTTTTTTAAATGGGGTACCCTCTATGTTATTAAATTTCATGGATATATTTTTTTTCTAATTTCACAAATGTATATTATTGATAACCCTATCTTATACCGTCTGTTCTCGAGTAATTTAATGTTGATAATGTAAACATGAAAAAGCAAACATTATACAATAATAATTATAGCATAAAGGGAGGGTAATTTATAATGAATAACCCTGTTAGGTACCATACATTTTCAGCAAAAAAAATTTAATTCGCACTTTTTTACGTAGACTAAAGAAAAATGTAATTTCGTGTTTTCTTGGTGCAGACATTTTGCGACACACTGTATATTCAAATCCAAAATGATGTATTTTCTTTTAAGACATACCTAATACAAATTTATTAGCAAAATTTAAATACTTGTTATTTTCGGTATATTTCTCCATTTTTAGTTTCATTGTCAAAAGATTTAAATAAAATTACCGGACCTTATAATAAATATTCTATTATAATTTGGTGATCCCGAGTGGCCATAGCAAAAAGACGAAATTTGAGCATAAAGATTTAGATGTCATTAACGTAAAATTAATGTTTCGAAATTAATTTAAGTTTTACCAATTTAGAAAATAAAATTAATTAATAAAAAAAAAAAAATGTGACTACTCGCGGGTTTGAACTCGGAGCCTTTCGATTCATAGACGAGTACTCTAAATATTCGTTATGGAGGCTTACGAGAAAATTTTACTTTTTAACGATGATAATCAGATTGTTTTTAGTTTCATTAAAATCTCAGTTTATTTTTAAATATAGACGAATATCTTGTGGAATGCTATTATTTATTGATTCTTCACAAAAATCACTAATTTTTAATTATATTTAATCTTAATAACTTAATAACTAAAAAAATATATATTGACAATTAATTTGACGGAATTGTCACTTATAAAGTTCTAACATCTGACGTAGAGGGCGTATCTAACCAGTAAATAAAATCGTTAGTTCAATGATTGTACCAATAGATGTCGGGCGCGATTGCCTCCACTAACTTTTACATTGCGATTATCCTACTATAGTTCTTTATACAATGGTGGTACTAAGATGTGTATTTACTTCGACGTTCTATGTGTTGGTTTGTTCGTTGGTTTGGTTCCGTATAACAAACAAAACTTCGACACAAGCTGATTGATCTATTCCCGATAAAAAATGTTACCTAAATGTTAAAATGTTATATCGATGGTCTCAAATCAATTCCTCGTATGTCCAAATTAAACATTTTACAGTAGGAACCTTAAACTGTCTTGATTGCCTAATCCTAATACAGCCAAATGAATATTTGATAAATAATGTTGATAAGGTTTCAAATTAATTTCTATAGATGGGAAAAAGTAAAAATTCGAAATTTTGAAGGTATTGATTTGACACCATCGATATGTATCTTTATGGTTCAAACGTACTTGCTATCTATGAGAATTAAACATAAATTTACATATGTAATTCCTTAACTTTGTTTAATTAGATCGATTAAAGTGCCAATCAATTTTTTTAAGGACTATACCTACTTGAAAATATTCCTATAAATAATACACCGTAAATTTTGTGAGACAAAACAAAATGTTCAGTGCTAAAGTTGTTATCTTTCTCGCTGCTGTAGCACTGTGCTATGGTAAGTAAAGGTTGCTTGTTTCTTAATATTTTTGGCCATTTTCACATATTTGAATTCTTTTTTATTGAACATCATAGTGCATAATAGAATGCTGAAGCCATATGCTATCCAAGAATTCTACAAACTAAAGATCAATAATATTTTAATTATTATAACTCATTGACCACCATGTCACTTATATACGACTAACACGTATTGCTATGTCAGTCATGTATGACCGGCATGTATTTTGGTCGTTATCTAAAATGTATAAGTCAATTACTAAGTAAAAAACACACATACTTTCTTACATACTACCTGGTATATATCTAATTTATTTGGTCGTCATCTGCTCTGCTCTGCTTTTTCCTAGGTCCTCTGTCCTCTTTGATTATAGAGAAATCATCCTTTTTTTATTATAATATATTTACCTTTTTTTATTACTTTATTGAATTCTTCCAATTTTTAACATTTTTAAAGAATCCAAATCCGTTCTAACAAATTCATTTAAAATCCCGTAATTTTTTTCCCTCAACAAAAAATCCTTTTTATTCTGACAATTTTTAAAAAAAAATCACATTATATCCTGATTACTGTTTTTAATTTTTTCTTTTAGAAAATTTATGGCTTCTGATACGTTTTCATGACTTCAATAATTTCTATATCAATATATTCATGTGGAAACACCCAGAATACAAAAAAATTAAATTTTGTCTGAGATTCTAAAAAAAGGGTGGTTGGTTATCTAAAAATTTATAAAAAAATGTAAATTAAAGTTAAAAAAATTACTTTGTAGTTACTTTCTTCTTTGCTCACTCATGTTCTCCTTTGTTCTTGCATTGCTCTTCCTTTTCTTCTTTTAGTGTCTGTTCTAGATTGTTTAACCTTCCGCGAGTTTTTCAATCTTTGTACAGAGTAACTGTATTTTCCCTACAAACTTGGTGTCGGCTTTCTATGACAGCATGAGGATTTTGATCGGACCAGTAATGGGTGTTGTGGTAATTAACAATCCCATTTTTGGTAAACCCTGCTTCATCAGTGCATAATATGTTTGACAGAAAAAAAGGGATTTTCTACCAGATTTCTTAATAACCAACGACAGAAATTGGCACGAGCGGGATAGTCTGGAGGATTAAGGGCTTGTACCCTTTGGATGTGGTATGAATACAGCAGTTGAGTATGAAGAGTCATCCACACAGTATGGCGACTCACGTTTTCTCGCGCTGCAATTCTCCTTACAGATAACCCTGGATCTTCCTCTACCCCACATAGCACACGGACGTCTTATGGACGTCTAAAAGACGTCCTTTAGGGACATAAAGGACGTCCGAGGGACGTCCTATTTTGGTACCGGGACGTCAATCTGACGTCCCATGGACGTCCTAATGTCCCGTTTCTGTCCATCTTAGGGACGTCCCTTAGGGACGTCCCTGGGACATCCCAAAAGGACGTCATAGGGACCTTTGCGGGACGTCCTAGGGACGTAAATCAGACGTCCGAGGGACGATATTTGACCATAATCCATAAAGGGTAATAATAACAAAAATGTTAACAATAAAAGAGCTGTATTTAACAACTTTTATCCTAAAAAACCTAGCTAGAGTTAAACGTTTTCAGTTTACAAAAAAAAAACAGGAATGAATTAAATTTAACACACAGTGCTGGCAAGATGAAACCTTGGGTCCTACTTATAGCTTGTGTCGACAAAACTGAGTATTATAATTTTGTCCAAATTAGTTTTGTTCCAACTTTCCGCCATTAAGGTATTTTCTTTCCGCCAGCGGCTACCGACAATACACATCACTTATTCTCACATCAACACAAAACACTCACTTCACTTTATAACCACTTTACCACCAGCATCAAAAAAATAACAAATAACACTATATAACCTTCTTTTTTCTTCGTTAATCTAACTCACTTATTTAAGTTAATTATTGAATGCCGAAAATTGTAGCTATTGTTGTTCATTTGAAAATAAATGATAGGTTAGGTTTTCTGTCCTCATACTCTTGCAAAATCAAAACGTTGAATTTCAAGTTATCGATTCAAAGACCAACGATGCTAGTGCATAGAAAGTCCCATAGACGTCCCTTGGACGTCCCATTAACGTCCCGGACTCGGACCGAAAACTAAACGCTTTGTCGAAACGGGACCAAAATAGGACGTCCAGATGACGTCCTTCTAAGGACGTCCTAGTGTTAACTGTAATCGGAAGTCCAGTGGACGTCCTATTTAGGTCCGGGACCAACCGGACCAACAAGGGACCAAATCAGGACGTCCATGGGACGTCCTGTGCTATCTGGGACACTTCTTAAAATTCGCTCTTCAATTGCTGGTGTAGAGTAAAACAAACTTACGTTTGGTACACCCACGTGTCGATCCGATGGTTGCGCCGTAGATTTGTTGACTGTCGTTACCATGCCAACCTCTAACACGGCGATGGCCAGTACCGTAGCGTAAAGAGGCGAATAGGTGAAACAATTTGCATCTCATCTAACACAGCTCTTTTTTATTCAAGTGGTGTATTTCCTTATTCTTATTTTTTTAATTTAGTGCCATAGTAGTTATAGTAGAGTAGCAATAATAGTTAGTGTATAAGTTTAGTTATAGTATCTACATAATTAATTTAGAAATAAAAGTGATTTGGACGATATGGCTCCGAAAAAAATTGGTAGAAGGGGACAGGGATTATGCAGTCTTACAAAAGAAATCATTAATAATATTTCGAAATTTATGGAAGAAGAAGCAGCCCACTTGAATGCTACCAAGGACGTACCTATTAATTGATACCTTTAAAGAAATTAAGGTGAGTATTTTTAATTACATAATAATATTTTAATTATGTGGAACTATACAGATACGATACCATTGTGAAATTAAAAAATGTTTATGCTCCTGCTGTATTGACATAATTTCACAGAGTACCTATAGGCTGAAACAATTAATTCTAACAATAATCATTCATTTAAAATGAGTTTCTTTAAAATATTCTATACCTGCAGGCAGTGGGATATTGTATTTTATATTGTAACATTTCGTGTTTGGTTGTGCTATTTACTTGTTGGACAATAAAAAGAACTAAACAATTATTAAAATAGTAAAAATAAAATAGGATTTTCAATATATTTTCAGAGAACGGATTTTAGCAGGGACAGGTGTAAGTAAAAACACCAACATACAAAATTATTCAAGAACATAAACCATGGTTTTCACCTGTATACGTATTGGATAAGCTGTTAGAAGAACACGGACATAAAGTTCTTCGCTTGTCACCATATCGTCCAAAACTTAACCCCATTTGAAAAATATGGGCCTTGGTTAAAAACTGGGTGGCATCTCACAATACAATAAGGAGGAAAGCTTTACTGAAGATCATGAGAGTTCTGATAGTTTAGGAATAGAATTCTTAGATTCAGAATCGTCCGATGAGGCATCGTAGTGTACATTCTTATTGTTATTTCTAATTTGTACCTTTCTCCTCTTATGTATTAAATGTCTATAAAAAAAAAATTATGTTAATTTAAGTATCTAGTAAAAGTAAAAAACCAACAATTTTTAAAAAATATCCTTTTATTTTAAAAACTTGCTTATGCTAATTTTTTATAAAATACCTATTGCTACGTAGATACATGTACTTTATTGCAGTTAACAAGTTCTCCAAAACTACATTTTATGACAAACTTACAATAATTTAAAATATACGCTGTAAGTTAGGTTGTTTAGTGGATACAATTAAGTACATTTAGTAACCTGCATGTGTATTCTAAATTAAAAAAGCATAACAACTTACGTACCTATTGTACAAAGCAAATTAATTACCTTTCGAATTTTGATAATTACATGCATAAAAAAGTATTTCTATTTTTAACCGACTTTAAAAAAGGAGGAGGTTATCAATTCGTCGCGATATTTTTTTTTTTATGTATGTTCAGCCATTATTCTTTAACACGGTGTCCGATTTCAATGATTCTTTTTTTGTTAGAAAGGGGGTATTTCAGGGGTGGTCCCATATAAATTTAGTCAAAATCTAATAATTGGGTCCATGAGAAAATCCTCAAACTCTTCATTTTTTATGTATGTTCAGCGATAATTTTTTAACACGGTGTCCGATTTCAATAATTCTTTTTTTGTTAGAAAGAGGCTACTGTAGGGGTGGTTCCATATAAATTTTGTCAAAATCTAATAATTGGATCCATGAGAAAATCCTCAAACTCTTCATTTTTTATGTATGTTTAGCGATAATGCTTTACCACCTTGTCCGATTTATACGATTCATTTTTTGTTAGTAAGGGGGTACCTCAGGGGTGGTCCCATATAAATTTGGTTAAGATGTGGCATCTGCACGTTTTTAAAGTCGGTTTTTTTAAATTTTTAATTTGTAATACTTGTATTATTCCATTTATTTTCGTCCCCCGCCACTGACAAACAAAGCCCGCCTATATGCGCAGATTAGTATGCAACCAACATTTGCTGTCCCAAACTTAAGTTTGTTCTACTCTACGCACTGTAACATTACGGCCGCGATCATGGTGCCTGTAAATGAACCTTCGTCTCTCAGGCGCTGATGGACTCTGGCAAATATCCTATGAGAGGGTGCTCTGCGATTTGGATATTTTTGAATATACAAACGTTTAGCTAAAAGACCGTTTCCGTTCGCTCTTCTAGTACAGTGTATTCCATAATTTCTGGTATATTACACTCACGTACACTTCAACAACAAGAAACTGACAGAAATACTTAAAAACCAAAATAATTTTAGGCAAAATTATTTACAATTTCTTTTTGCTAAATTAAAATAAAAAAATTGTGATAAGAATATTGTTCTGTTCTAATTTGATTATTCCATTTACAAAAAGTATTCATTGACAGTGGCGTGCCCACAAATTTCTTCTGGAGTTTGGGTTGCCAACTTACCTTCCGATTGTAAAGTTGAGAGAAACAAATTAACCCACTGACAAAAAATAATTTTTCATAATAACATTTCTTCGACATTACTTGAAAATATTTTTTTTCTTTAGTGTTTATAAGTTTTTTGGGAGGTTGATTAGTTTAACACGTCACAAGTTCCATAAATTTATGTTTATTAATCTGTGAGATACCCATCAAAAAATAAATAATTTTACTTTTCGTTTTTCAACTACAGGTTTACCAAACTCTTTGCCTTCAATTTTCTCGAAAACGGTTGCTTTAAGCAACTTGCAATAGGAGTAACTTTTTTATGGAAAAAAGGTAGTGGTTTTTAAAAAATAGACCCACGTTGTAAAAAAATTAGCCCCTAAAAAGTTAATCATAAATCGACCCCTTACACTTGCAAGAACTACCCTTTCTGATTAAATAGGTAATTTTTCGATATCACTATTGGATTCAGCAGTAAATTTTATGTCAACAGGGATTTTTTTCGAAGTTTTATCGTGTTTTTTAAGCTTACAATTTTAAAAAAACCACTTTCCAAGTTTGCCCTTTTGACGCCCTCAAATCCCTTAATATATATTTAACGACCCATAGTTATAGGAACTTTTTTTACTAGTTTTAGGAGTACTATCAACTCCCGAATTTTTTTACACTATTTCAATGACACCCTGTATATGTCAGTCATGTATGACCGACATGCATTTATAAAAAAATACTTAATAAAAAACACAAATATTTTCTCTTTTATCTTCCCTTTCCTACGACTTGGTTCTTGCCTGATTTCCTGTGCTCTCCTTCAGGAATCTACCTGGTCTAATTTATCTGATCTATTTGGTTGTAATCTGCTCTGCTCTGCTTTTTTCTAGGTTCTTTGCCCTCCTCGATAACAGAGAAACAAACCATCCTTTTTTTATTTAACTTTCAATTATTATATCTACCTTTTTTTTATCACTAATCAAAAAAAAAAAAAAACTATGATATTCCGCTTTTACATTTAATTTAGATTTTGGCAATTTCACAACTGTAGGATTATTTAAAAATATCCGTCTACTGTAAGATGTGGGATATGTTGCTTCTACTTCCATGCACAGACTCTCGCCATGCTTTCTTGTTTGTTGCTATTCTAACCGCTTCTGATTGTCTTTTATTTTTGTCGTAGTATTTTATCTATTACAGTGTTTTACGTTTTGCATTGCTCTTCCTCTTCTTCTTTTAGTGTCTGTTCTAGATTTTCAGACTTGCTTAACCTTTCGTGAGTTATTCAATCTTTGTACAGCTTAACTCTATTTTCCCTATACATTCTAAAATTGGTTCAATTTCTAATTAACACTTTTTTAGGAGCACCAAATGCCAAATTCACCAACAAGCACCTGAATATTGCAGGTGGCACTGAAACCACAATAGAGGAATATCCATTCGTAGCTTCCGTTCAATTGTGTTATTCAGAAGACATTTGCAGACACATTTGCGGTGGTGTAATCGTCAACGAAAACTGGGTATTGACCAGTGGTACTTTTGCATATGACGTTCAACAGGTTGTTGTTGGAGATTCTAACTTACAGGGAAAAGACAAAGTTGCCGTTAAAGTTGCAGCTATATATCTTCATCCTAACTACACCTCATCGTAAGTTTTTGTAACTCTCGTTTAGAAGAATTTTAAATGATTGTCTTGAAACGTTCATCCAAAATGTATGTAAAAAAATACCAATTTTTTTCCAGACTCGGTCCAAATGATATTGCTCTTCTTCAGTTAGCTGAAGCACTGACCTTTAACGACAAAGTACAACCAGCAAAATTGCCAACGAAAGGCCAAGAATTCGACGGTACAGCCGTTGTAGTTAGTTACGGTAGCTCAAACAAACTTAACGTTTCCCCTAATTTAACGTTTGCTTCTAACGATGGTGAGTATCTTTTAGCATAAAAATAAGATTATTGAATATTTTGGTTAATTATAGTAAATAAAATATACTATATATTCTCTTTTATCGTTTTAGAATGTAACGCAGCCATCGAAAAACTCATCCCAGGCGTATATAATGCTGTTGATGACGACAGCAACGTATGTACTTTAAACGAAAAATCAAACAATTGCGATGGTGACCTCGGTGCTCCTCTGTTTCAAGACGGAACCGTAATCGGTACCGTGACATTACTCATTGACAAATGCGGTATCAACGGAGCTCCAAATTTATTCACCAAGCTTTCTAATTTTGCCAACTGGATCAACCAAACCATTACCGAAAATAGTCAAATTGTATAATTTTTTTAAAACAATAATATATTTTATTACCTAATTTTTTAAATACACATATTTTAATAATTATATTTTTAAATAGTATTGACTTGGTAAAAATTGTAATAAGAAATATATTTGTGAATTTAGAAAAAAAAAACCTAAAACCAATTTAATATGAAACATATAGGCATTTTATTAATAAAAAATAAAAGTACCTGAATAAGATAAACGAAGTATAAATAATAAAACATATATACAAGATCTAACAATAACTTGCAATTAAACATTTAAAAATAACCTTCTTCCAGAATGCAATTGCACAAATTAAAATGTCCTCTGAAGATTTATTATTAAATACAACTTCTGTAATTTCAACATCGTTATTTATTTCAAATGTGGGAGAAACAATTCAATTTTAAGTACCAATATGTAATTAATAAAAATGTATTATAATACTTAATTAAACTATACACTATACAAAAAAGATATTTAAAGGAATATTTGTCAAATTCGCTTCAATTTGCTGCTAGATGTCGCCATTCGTCGCGTTGTTCTCCATATACCGTTTTTCTACCGCTATTTCGAGCAAAGTTATACCGCCTTTGGAAAAATTCATCTGACAACACTGTTTATAAACTAATTATTGTTAAAAAATACAGTAATCATCTCTTGGTTTATAATAAGACGGCAACAACGAATGTTAGGTTAGGTAGTATCAATATTCAAGTGGTACTAAGATGTGTATTACCTTCGACGTTCTATGTGTTGGTTTGTTCGTTGGTTTGGTTCTGTATAACAAACAAAACTTCGACACTCGATCTATTCCCGATAAAAAATGTTAAATGTTAAAATGTTATATCGATGGTCTCAAATCAATTCCTCGTATGTCCAAATTAAACATTTTACAGTAGGAACCTTAAACTGTCTTGATTACCTAATCCTAATACAGCCAAATGAATATTTGATAAATAATGTTGATAAGTTAATAAATATATGAGTGACCTATGAATGTGGTTATTTTGTTATTATTTTGTTTCAAATTAATTTCTATAGATGGGAAAAAGTAAAAATTCGAAAGTATTGATTTGACACCATAGATATGTATCTTTAGGGTTCAAACGTACTTGCTATCTATGAGAATTAAACATAAATTTACATAGATATATATGTAATTCCTTAACTTTGTTTAATTAGATCGATAAAAGTGCCAATCAATTTTTTAAGGACTATACCTACTTGAAAATATTCCTATAAATAATACACCGTAAAAAACTATTTTGTGAGACAAAACAAAATGTTCAGTGCTAAAGTTATCTTTCTTGCTGTTGTAGCACTGTGCTATGGTAAGTAAAGGTTGCATGTTTCTTAATATTTTTGGCCATTTTTACATATTTGAATTATTTAACATTATAGTGCATAATAGAATGCTGAAGCCATATGCTATCCAAGAATTCTACAAACTAAAGATCAATAATATTTTAATTATTATAACTCATTGACCACCTTGTCATTCATATATAGTTAACACATACAGAGAATTAGGGGCGTCAAAAGGGCAAACTTGGAAAGTGGTTTTTTTGAAATTGTAAAATCCCTATTGATATAAAATTTACTGCTGAATCCAATGTTAATATCGAAAAATTACTTATTTAATCAGAAATGGTAGTTCTTGCAAGGGTAAGGGGTCGATTTATGATTAACATTTTAGGGGTTGATTTTTTTACAACATGGGTCTATTTTTTAAAAACTACTACCTTTTTTTCCATAAAAAAGGTACTCTTATTGCAAGTCGCTTAAAGCAATGGTTTTCGAGAAAATTGAAGGCAAACATTTTACTGAACCCGTATTTGAAAAACAAGTATGTATTTATTTTTTGATGGGTTGCTCACAGGTTAATCAACATAAATTTATGACAATTATGGCGTGGTTATTTCAATTTAGAATTACCAAATCGCCCTGTTAAACAAGAGAAGCTCCGAAATTATTTTAAATAATAAAAGAGTGAGAAATTAAAGTGAAAAATATTTTATTACTATTATGGAAAGTACCGTATTTTTTTATCATATCAGTCTGACTCTTTTATTTAAAGTAAATGTTCAATGTGGCCACCATTCATTTCAATACAGACACCTGCTCTTCTCCTCCAGGATCTGCGTACCCTATCGAAAATCCTTGGCGTTGTACGAATTTGATTGGAGCAGTCAATTATTCGTTGTCGTAGTTGCTCTTCAGTATTAATCGGCACTGAGTAAACCAAAGCTTTTAAGTGACCCCATAAGTAGAAATCAAGTGGATTAAGATCTGGTGATCTGGCTGGCCAAGCTTGTGGACCACCACGTCCTATCCAACGCCTCTCGAAAACTTGATTTAAATGATTTCTCACGGCTAGTGGAAAATGAGGTGGTGCACCATCGTGCATAAAATACATAATCTGCCTCTGTGCTATTGGAACTTCTTCCAAAAGTATTGGTAAATGGTTTACCAAAAAATGAAGGTAATTTTGTCCATTAAGCCTAAAAGAATAATAATAATTAGGAATTGGTGACGTTTGAACAGTTTTAAAATTTACCTATTGGATAGAAAGGATGGTCCAATAAGTCTATCTCCAAGAATTCCCGCCCAAACGTTTACTGAGAATCGAACTTGGTGTCGGCTTTCTATGACAGCATGAGGATTTTGATCGGACCAGTAATGGGTGTTGTGGTAATTAACAATCCCATTTCTGGTAAACCCTGCTTCATCAGTGCATAAAATGTTTGACAGAAAAAAGGGATCTTCTACCAGTTTTCTTAATAACCAACGACAGAAATTGGCACGAGCGGGATAGTCTGGAGGATTAAGGGCTTGTACCCTTTGGATGTGGTATGGATACAGCAGTTGAGTATGAAGAGTCATACACACAGTATGGCCACTCGTTTTCTCGCGCTACAATTCTCCTTACATAATTCCTGGATCTTCCTCTAGACTTCTTAAAATTCGCTCTTCAATTGCTGGTGTACGCACTGTAACATTACAGCCGCGATGATGGTGCCTGTTACTAAATGAACCTTCGTCTCTCAGGCGCTGATGGACTCTGGCAAATATCCTATGAGAGGGTGCTCTGCGATTTGGATATTTTTGAATATACAAACGTTTAGCTAAAAAATCGTTTCCATTCGCTCTTCCATAAAGAAAATGCATATCTGTTAGTTCAAGTACAGTGTATTCCAAAATTTCTGGTATATTACGCTCACGTACACTTCAACAACAAGAAAGTGACAGAAATACTTAAAAACCAGAATAATTTTAGGCAAAATTATTTACAATTTCTTTTTGCTAAATTAAAATAAAAAAATTGTGATAAGGCTATTGTTCTGTCCTAATTTGATTATTCCATTTACAAAAAGTATTCATTGACAGTGGCGTGCCCACAAATTTCTTCTGGGGTTTGGGTTGCCACTTACCTTCCGATTGTAAAGTTGAGAGAAACAAATTAACCCACTGACAAAAAATAATTTTTCATAATAACATTTCTTCGACATTACTTGAAAATATTTTTTTTCTTTAGTGTTTATGAGTTTTTTGGGAGGTTGATTAGTTTAACACGTCACTATTTTTATAAATTTATGTTTATTAATCTGTGAGATACCCATAAAAAAATAAGTAATTTTATTTTTCGTTTTTTAACTACAGGTTTACCAAACTCTTTGCCTTCAATTTTCTCGAAAACGGTTGCTTTAAGCGACTTGCAATAAGAGTAACTTTTTTATGGAAAAAAGGTAGTTGTTTTTAAAAAATAGACCCACGTTGTAAAAAATCAACCCCTAAAAAGTTAATCATAAATCGACCCCTTACCCTTGCAAAAACTACCCTTTTTCGATATTTCCATTGGATTCAGCAGTAAATTTTATGTCGACAGGGATTTTTTTCGAAGTTTTATCGTGTTTTTAAGCTTACAATTTCAAAAAAACCACTTTCCAAGTTTGCCCTTTTCACGCCCCTAAATCCCTTAATATGTATTTAACGACCCATAGTTATAGGAACTTTTTTTACTAGTTTTAGGAGTACTATCACCTCCCGAATTTTTTTACACTATTTCAATGACACCCTGTATAGCTATGTCAGTCATGTATGACCGACATGCATTTATAAAAAAATACTTAATAAAAAACACAAATATTTTCTCTTTTATCTTCCCTTTCCTACGGCTTGGTTCTTGCCTGATTTCCTGTGCTCTCCTTCTGGAATCTACCTGGTCTAATTTATCTGATCTATTTGGTCGTAATCTACTCTGCTTTGCTTTTTCCTAGGGTTTCTGTCCTCTTCGATAACAGAGAAACAAACCATCTTTTTTTATTTAACTTTCAATTATTATATCTTTACCTTTTTTTATCACTAATCAAAAAAAAACTATGATATTCCGCTTTTACATTTAATTTAGATTTTGGCAATTTCACTACTGCAGGATTATTTAAAAATATACGTCTACTGTAAGATGTGGGATATGTTGCTTCTACTTCCATGCACAGATTCTCGCCATGCTTTCTTGTTTGTTGCTATTCTAACCGCTTCTGATTGTCATTTATTTTTCTCGTAGTATTTTATCTATTACAGTATTTTACGTTTTGCATTGCTCTTCCTCTTCTTCTTTTAGTGTCTGTTCTAGATTTTCAGACTTGCTTAACCTTTCGTGAGTTACTCAATCTTTATACAGCTTAACTCTATTTTCCCTATACATTCTAAAATTGGTTCAATTTCTAATTAACACTTTTTTTAGGAGCACCAAATGCCAAATTCACCAACAAGCACCTGAATATTGAAGGTGGCACTGAAACCACAATAGAGGAATATCCATTCGTAGCTTCCATCCAATATTGTGTTTTAGGCCTTTGCGAACACATTTGCGGTGCTGTAATCGTCAACGAAAACTGGGTATTGACCAGTGGTAGTTGTGCAAATGACGCTCAAAAGGTTGCTGTTGGAGTTTCTGACTTACGCGGAAAAGGCAAAGTTACCGTTAAAATTGCAGCTAAACATGTTTATCCTAACTACACCGAAGGGTAAGTTCTTGTAACTTTCTTTTAGAAGAACTTTAAATGATTGTCCTGAAACGTTCATCCAAAATGTATGTAAATATACCAATTTTTTTTCCAGACTCGGTCCAAATGATGTTGGTCTGCTTCAGTTAGCTGAAGCACTGACCTTTAACGACAAAGTACAACCAGCAAAATTGCCAACGCAAGGCCAAGAATTCAACGGTACAGCTGTTGTGGTTGGTTACGGTAGCACTTTCCTTCCAGATTTTAACAAACTTAAAATTTCCCCTAATTTAACGCTTATTTCTAACGATGGTAAATATCTTTTAGCATAAAAATAAGATTATTGAACATTTTAGTTAATTATAGTAAATAAAATATATTATACATCCTCTTTTATCATTTCAGAATGTAACGCAGTCATCAACAAACTCGTCCCAGACGAAGATAGTCCATTAGATGACGACAGCAACGTATGTACCTTAAACGAAAAATCAAACACTTGTCAAGGTGACAGCGGTGGTCCTCTGTGTCAAGACGGAACTGTAATCGGTACCGTCACATGGTATCTTAAGCCATGCGGTATCAAAGGAGCTCCAAATGTATTCGCCAAGCTTTCTAATTTTGCCAACTGGATCAACCAAACCATTACCGAAAATAGTCAAATTGTATAATTTTTTAAAACAATATAATTTTTTACTTAATTTATTATTGCTATTGTGTCTAATTTTTCTCTTCGGCGTTAATTTAAGTCACGTACGTTTCCGTTACAATTGATTGGTTCAACAATTGCGTCTTTTTTTTGAAAAGTTTCGTTTGTTCATTGGTAGTTCCAGCATAATTTCATTAGGTGTTGTCATTTTATACAATTTAAACCACTCATGTGTTTCAATACAGCTTTCCCCCTTCGCCCCATTAAAACTAAATGTCATAAATCTTGGACAACTAAAGGAATAAGAACATCATCTAAAAATATGAGGTCACTCATGTATATTAAAAAGTACACAGATAATCCCCTAATATTAAACTATATCAACAACTACATAATATTGTATCGGAAAATCACAAAATCTGCTAAGAAAAACTATTACAAAAATCGCATCGCAAGAGCTAAAAACTCCTCCAAAGTAACCTGGTCTATAATAAATGACTTAAGGAATAAAACCCGTTCTTCAAACAGTGTAAATCCTAGCCCAGATGAACTAAACAATTATTTCGTAAATGTAAGTAAAAATATCAAATCTAACATAGCTCCGAGTCAGGATGCTCTCTCCTTCCTCCTACCTACTAAAAGGATCACTGAAAGTTTCTTCCTAAGACCAGTAGACAAGCATGAACTAGTGCAAACCATAAACAACATCCAAAATAAATTTTCCTGTGGAATTGATGGCCTGTCCACCAAAATATTTCTAAATATACCGGATGTAGTAATCAACATTTTAACTTCACTGATTAATGAATCCTTTGAAATTGGTCTCTTTCCTAACTGTCTAAAAACAGCTATAATAATCCCACTTCATAAAGGTGGCGACAAAACCAAAACCTGTAACTATAGACCTATCGCGTTATTGCCTACCTTATCGAAGATAGTAGAACGGCTAATGAAAAACCGTCTTTTGCCCTTTCTTTTCAAGCATAACATCCTCACAGCTCATCAGTATGGCTTTCTACCTAAAAAATGCACTAGCGACGCAATGTTTTCCGTTCTTAATGAAATATACACATCACTTAATGATAAACTTTTCACCGCTTCAGTATTTTGTGACTTCGCAAAGGCCTTCGATTGTGTAAATCATGATATTTTAATTAATAAGTTACAAATTTATGGCATACGGGATTCTCCTTTACAATGGTTTAAAACTTACCTAGAAAATAGAAATCAACAGGTGCGGGCGAATGGTGAGGATTCTACAAATCTAGCAATAAGCAGTGGAGTACCTCAAGGATCAATATTAGGTCCAATTTTGTTTTTATTATTCATCAACGACATCACAGACTTAAGAATAAGTGGTAGAATTACTTTATTTGCTGATGACACCAGTGTAACCTGGAATAATTCTAACATGCAGACATTACAATCTATCATAAGTGAAGATCTAGTGACTATTAAGTCCTGGTCTGATTCGAATGGACTTTGTTTCAACACCAGTAAAACTGTAGCATTGTCTTACAGAGGTACTTTACAACCTATAACTTTAAACAATAATCTGATCCAAACGGTGACTTCAATCAAGTTTTTAGGTCTTTATATGGACGATTCTCTAAAATGGTCTGCTCATATAGATACCTTAGCAAAAAAATTATCCTTCGCATGTTTTGCCACTAAATCGGTTTCTAAAGAGCTGACTCCTTCTACTGCATTAATAACCTACTTTTCCTTATTCGAATCTCACCTTCGCTATGGTTTACCTTTCTGGGGTTCTTGTAGCTTATACCTTTTCGAATCTATTTTTAAACTGCAAAAAAGAGCAATCCGCTATGTATTTGGTTTAAGTAGTAGGACACATTGCGAAAATTACTTCAAAAATTTCAAAATTCTAACCCTTCCTGCTCTATTTATTTTCGAATCCGTCTGCTTAGTTCGCAAGCACATTCAAAATTTATCCGAAAGACCGACTCGTAGATATCCTACAAGAAATTTAGGGACTGATGTTTATTTAACAATGCCCACTTCTGACCTATTAAAACATTCCATTACCTACAATGCCAAAAAATTGTATAATTACCTTCCGATGCAATTAAAATCTATAAATACATACGATAAATTCCGAAGACTGGCTAAAGCAGAATTTTATAACGTACCTTAGACATTTGAGTTCCACATACAATGGCATTAATTAAATAATTAAATATTAAAGTTTAAATTTAAATTTAAATTTAAAAATTAAATTAGAATAATTATAATGACGGATATTGCATATCCATTGCAATTGTTATTCCTATTTTGTCTGTTTGTTTCTGTTTGTTTTTTTCTGCTGTTTAGTTATTTTTATAATATGTTTAGTATTTGTCTATAAAATTTTTGTAAATTTTTTTACGACAATAAAGCATATCTCTCTCTCTCTCTCCATGTTTTTTTTTTTGTTACAAATATTCTCGTATACGTCCTTTATATCGCATGAGTTTGTTAAATGTAAACTTAACAATGATCGTTAATCGTAGAAAAATATATGTTGTCATTTTGTTGAAGGAAATCTTACATTAGAATTAGTCGTACAAAGAGTTTGGTAGTACTAGTTCTGTTAAATGAAATTTTTTATTAGTATTGGTATTGATATGTACAGATCGTCTACAGATTGTCTACAGATTGTTTACAAATATTTTCTTTTCTTTTTATTAGTTTTGATGTATTCTGCTTTCAAAACATTTTCGGTAGCTTTTATAATTAATTTTGTTATAACACTCTGTATATTTTTATACTTTTGTAAGGTAGGTATTATAAGTCTGATTTACAAATATTCAAATGCGTTGAGTTCGTACAGAGAGGTCCTCGTATTTTACCTTGTTTGGTTTTCGTTTGTCATTAACGTATTATTAGCCAGATTTAACGTCTTTACGCTTTTCTTAAGTAACGTAAGGGTATTTACTTTCTTGATAACATTAACATGCCTTTTTATAGTTATTATTCCTGCGTTGAAGAAAGCGAACTTTGCTTGTTGCTTGGAACATAATATATCTATATACCTTGTATTTCTCATCTTTTAAGTGATGTATTTTAATTTTTTGTAAAGACCTGTATCAATAAAATCGTATTATTATTATTTTTATAAATATAATAGAATTTGTAGAGCTCGTGCTTTAGAGTCGAACAGGAAACGATATCCTAAACCTTTTCACCTGCATATATCTACATAACGTCTACAGATATCTGTGTTATAAATATCCAAACAATGGTAACGATGATATGATAATGAACGAAAACGAACGACGCTGATGTGATTTCTTCTTGTAGAAGCATACACCTTTTATTGTTTTGAGATAATTTTATACCGCAGGATATGAAGGATTCTGTTTTACGTTAATTACTTTCTGCGAAAAATGTTCTAGTAAATATATATTGTACTGTTTTTATTTAATTAAAGCCATGTCAAAAACATATAATTCTTCAAGAAATAATTTTTTTTCAGAACAGAACTTCTACAAATTAAAATTAAATGAAATGATAATAAATATTTATAATATTTCCTTTTAATAAAAGCCATATTAAAACAATTAATCCAAAATTCGTGCAAATAAACAAGTAAATCAAATATTATTAACATACCTTATTATATGATATCTTTTACAACATCCTGTATATGTTATTTTTAAAAAACTTATTAAATGTACACGAAACAATTACCATGAACAAAATTTGTGCAAATAAACAAGTAAATCAAATATTATTAACATACCTTATTATATGGTATCTTTTACAACATCCTGTATATGTTATTTTTTAAAAAAAACTTGTTAAATGTACACGGAACAATTGCCATGAACAAAATTTGTGTAAATAACAAGTAAATCAAATATTATTAACATACCTTATTATATGGTATCTTTTATAACATCCTGTATATGTTATTTTTAAAAAACTTATTAAATGTACACGAAACAATTACCATGAACAAAATTTGTGCAAATAAACAAGTAAATCAAATATTATTAACATACCTTATTATATGGTATCTTTTACAACATCCTGTATATGTTATTTAAAAAAAAAAACTTGTTAAATGTACACGGAACAATTGCCATGAACAAAATTTGTGTAAATAAACAAGTAAATCAAATATTATTAACATACCTTATTATATGGTATCTTTTATAACATCCATGGGGATAGGAATTTGTCTCCATGGGTACAAAAAATTTTGTTGATTAGTGGAGTTCGAGGACAGACATCTTTGAATTTAGAGAAAAAATTAAAGTACCTGAAAGAAAAATTAATTAAAACTAGTTAAAACCCGTCATATATCATTCTATTTAAGGTAAAAGTGTTACAAAATGAAGGTAATGTCATATGATAATACATTTTAATTGTCAAAAACATCCTATTTGCAGAAATACATACCAATTAAATATATGCCCATGAAAATCAGAGATATGAGATTGATATCCTATTTCATGGTGGTCCAGTGAAAATTGGAGGCAGTGTCCTGTGTTTTTGGACTGGAACATTCTACGAAGAAAACAGATTGTTGTGAAATAGACGATTTCCACTCAGCAAGTGTAAGTGTAAAACTATTTTAATTTAAATACATACCTGATAAAATAGTAGGAACAAAATTGGAACTGAATAACACAACTGTTATACAAAGCATGTATATAGTTCTTTGACATTTTGTAACAGATTCAAGACAGGGTACAAACCTTTTGGTGTAGTAATGAACACTGCAATCATTATGAATCGATTACAGAGTTTAGTTTAAATACTGTAAAATAGAATTTAGGTTTATAGTTTTCTACCCAAGCAAAGTATTAATTTCTTTATTGCCTAATAGGTGGCGTTAGATACATCCATCGAATTATTGTAAATTTTATTCTTGGGAAGAAAATTAGATTGTTTAAGAAACTTTGATCAAGGTTTTTCTTTCCTTCGTTCCATATATAAAAAAATATACCCTAGTAATTTAGTTTGTGAAAAAATTATTTGTGTTCTCTGTTTGATATACAGGGCTATTTCCATAATTTTAATAAAGTATTATCATTGTAACATGTATTATTGTTAATATTTTAAATTGAATGATATATAAGGAGGCGCTATAGACAATCAAAATACAGGTAACATAAAATATTAAAATTTATTTAAATATATGAAAATAGAACCCATTCCCTGAGAGCAGAGTCGAATCTACAGTTAAAGAAAATAATATATACAAGGTGTGATTAAAAAGGAAAGCATTAAAAAGAAATATTATAACTACATAAATAAATAAATATTATTTGGTATATAATTTCAACACGTTAGCTGCTAAAACAAAGAAAGCATACAAAGTAGAATTATATATCGATATATAGACTTGTTCTCTTGACAATGATGCTTGAAGATGCATCTGTCATTTTATATGATTTAAACTCCATGTTTTATTACAAAAATTCTCATATAAGTCCTTAAATGTTATAAATATTAAATGTAAATTTAGTATTGACCGTAGAAAAGTATATCTGTTGTATTTTTTTTTTTTTTGAAGGAAATTTTACATTAGAATTAGTCGTACAAAAAGTATATAAGAGTTTATCGATTGAAAACTTACATTTATTAGCCTTGGTATTGATATTTACAAATCGTCTACATATATCTGACGTCCTTCATACTCTTCATATCGCATGAGTTTGTTGAATGAAAACTTAGCATTGACCATAGAAAAATATACTTGTTGTACTTTGAATGAAAGTTAATATTAGAATTAGTCGTAGAAAAAATATAAGAGTTTGTCGATTGAAAACTTACATTTATTAGCATTGTTATTGATATCTACAGATCGTCTACAGATTGCCTACAGATATTTTCTTTTCTTTTTCTTATTTTTGATGTATTCTGTTTTCAAAAAATATTAATTTTTCTCATAAATTATAGGTATTTTGTGATAAAATCCATAACTTGGCCACAAGATAAGTAAAAAAATATAGACTAAAAATACAAGTTTGGCTCAAATTTGTACTTTCTGGGCGTGGTAGTTCTCTTGCAATCTCTTTTCTTATTATGTGAAATAAAAATAAGTATGCAGAAACAAATTATTTAGTTATAAAAAGTAAATACACAAAAAATTACTTTTTATTTGGTAAATTTAAACATTTTTTTGTCAAGTTTACTTCGAAAATACTCAAAACCAATTTTTCTGTTTATTTGTCTTATTTTTTTTTTTTTTTATTTATTTATGGCCTAGGTGTATATACCTAATATGCCAGTCTCAAATTTGTGTTTAAATTCTCAATCATGTGTGTTCTGTGTAGGCTTTGTTACTATTTCCCAGCGCCACTTCAGGAACAGCACTGTTAATTAGAACCCAACAGTGAATGGTCGAGTGAGGAATCCTAGCAAGGCATCAGAATTAATTTTAAATAAATAAATTAAATAAAAAAATCCCGGCCAACGGTGGGATTCGAACCTGGGACCCTTGGATCCACAGGCAGAGACTCTACCACTGAGCCACCCACCCATCTATTTGTCTTATTATACCGGGTCATTCTATATGAGCGGAACACTTGATTTATGGCTTAACTATGACTTGTACGCAAATTTGACTTAGATAAAAGTTTTTGTACATTATATGTACTATTTATTGACGTTTACAGATTTTCCGCATACGTAATGATTTTCAAGATATGACGTCATCGGACAATATTTTAAATGGATCACCCTGTATTTATATTTTTTTTCGAGTTCGTATGATCTGTCTGATTTCATCAATGGTACATTAAGTGGGTCCCAGACTTATTTAAAATATTGCCCGATGACGTCATATCTTGAAAACCATTACGTATGCGGGAAATCTGTAAACGTCAATAAATAGTACATAGAATGTACAAAAACTTTTATCCAAGTCAAATTATCGTACAAGTCATAGTTAAGCCATAAATCAAGTGTTCCGCTCATATAGAATGACCCGTTCCGCCCATATAGAATGACCTGGGGCCCTATCCTCGGCTATCGTTTTCTAAAAAACGTATACGCTTTAGCAACATACGAGCTATTCGCTATTCTCGACATACGTTTTAAAAGCGTGTACGCTTTTAAAACGGGTGTTTTACAGCGAGCGGAATTTTTCACACGTTTTTGATAAAACGTGCATGTTTTCAAGGATTTAGTCAATGTCACTTATATGTCACTTTTAGGACGATTAATAATATTGATGATTTTAAAAAATTCTAGGTAAACTACTTTTTATTAATACCTACAAAAGTATCTAATTTCTTATAAATATGGTTTGCTGTACTAAAGAAGTAGATTAGCTGAGAATTTCTTTCAATTATATTATCAATAATTGTACAATTAGAAAACTTAGAAGATAAGAACCCTTAAAGATTCAGACTTGCAGAGGCAGAATCCAGTTTTTGATTTTAACTGATATTGAGTGAATATTTTTTATATCTTACCGTGTAAGAATTTAATTATTAATTCATGTATGTTTTATTTACAAATGTTAATTTGCTTGCGGTTCAAAGCTCTTCTGTATCACACGTTGTGTCCAGAAATTTTTACAATTTTGTAAAATTGCCACAAAATATTAAAGAACTGAATAAGATAAGCAAAGTTATTAGTTAAATGAATTTTTTACCATAAAAACTAGGTTTTTATGACGTACGATTTTCCTAGAATTATAGATTGCATTAACTGCACCCGTATAGCTATTTTTACGCCAACAATTAACGATTCAGATTATCCTGAACATCGATATATATTATGTGATTAGAAAAAATCATCGTTCGACAAATTTACGATTGGTTTGTTGTAATTAAATTACATAATCCTTATTCTTTTATGGATTGCACATTACTTGAATTCAACGATATAGACAGTTTACAGTGATGCCAGACATATTATTTGCTTGTTAAAAACGTACACGTCTTAAAAAACGAATACTCATCGAACGTCAGTCAAGAATATAGATTTCAAAAACTACTCGCTTTTCAACCACTCACTTTCGAAAACGGTTCGTTTTTTAGCGATTGTCGAGGATAGCCGCCCTGGTATGTGTTCATGTCTTGCTCGTGCATGGCATTACTTCAAAAGAATTGTTGTATTGGGACAGGAAACTACTGTTTTATCTGCTAAAATTTTAAAATACCGATTTATTTTCTTTGCTTAATGAGGCCCATGTAACCTGGTGAAATGCAGTTTTCTTTTCTTGCGTCTATGTTTAGGAGGAATCTCACAACTACTTTCCTTAAAGTGGATAGGGCAACTTCAAATTAAATTTGTCCTTCCTTCGATAAGAATTTACTCATATTTTATTTCATTCGGAAATATCTCCACCGCGCAGACCTGCATTTTAAACATTAATTTAGTTCTTCCCTGTTATATATATGAAAATACAGTCACTACTAACACAAAACCAAATAAATTGTTAAATTATTTTACACTATTCAATCGAAAAGTGTTAAAATAACTTGTTCGTCCCGCATTACGTCCTGCGTGGTTTAGACGAATTTTGAATCGAAAGTCAGCATACCATGAGTATGTGTATCATACCGCCGATGAGTTAGATAGTCTCATACTCTGAAGAGAACAGGTCCGGCTCCAGCAGAGTTGATGACAACGAATTTTAAATAATTTATTTTTAATATAGCTAGTCGGAGCAGACGAATTATTGTCCAGAGACGAAGACGAGCTGTGGTGGCGCCCATGGTTTAATTTATTAATGACTATAATGATAAATAAAGAGATTTAAAGTGTTTTAATCATTACAACCAAAATAGTGTGTATTTTTTTTATTATGGCAAGTAAGTTCTGCTAAAGTTTAACTGCATAACTATTTCATGAAACAGTATTCATCAAATATTAATATTTTTGCATAGGTCGAAATAAGGTCATTTTAAAAATAAAATTAGAAAATGTCTCTGCGCGACAATATATTGTTTTAATAAATATATTTTTTGATTATGCTTGTTTTAAGACTTGTTTACACAAACTGCATTTTTGCTTTATTATAGCGATATTCGCGTGCGCGTGTGTGCGTAATAAAATTTCACAGAAAATGGACTGAATATGCCGTCGATTGGAATGTTTATGTTTGCCACAAAACTCTGTAATCGAATGACAGATGAGTGCAATAAAGAACCAGTTTTTTCTAAATATAGTTTAATAAAGTTATGTTGTTTTGCATGAACACAGAAAATTAATATGAACAGTAAGAAATAAATAATAAGAAATTTATTAACAAGTAAGTGGCAGTCAAGTATGACATAGGAGCAAAACTCAAATAATAATGGACAGTTTTTTACCAAGAAATATAACAGGTACATACAAAAACTTTTAACATTTTATTCAAATACCTATGTACTCGTATTAATCAAATTTAGATAGATAATATCTAAACGCATTTTTAAAATTATAAAAATGCGTAGATGATAAAAAATGTTAAAATGTTATATGTATCTTTCTGGTTCAAACGTACTTGTTATCCATTAAACATAAATTTACATAGATATATATGTAATTACTTATCTTTGTTTAATTACATCGATAAATGTGCCAATCAATTTTTTTAAGGACTATACCTACTTAAAAGAAAAATCCTATAAATAATACACCGCAAAATTAATTATTTTGTCAGACAAAACAAAATGTTCAGTGCTAAAGTTGTTATCTTTCTCGCTGCTGTAGCACTGTGCTATGGTAAGTAAAGGTTGCTTGTTTCTTTATCTTTTTGGCCATTTTCACATATTTGAATTCTTTTTTATTCAACATCATAGTGCATAATAGAATGCTGAAGCCATATGCTATCCAAGAATTCTACAAACTAAAGATCAATAATATTTTAATTATTATAACTCATTGACCACCATGTCACTTATATACGACTAACACGTATTGCTATGTCAGTCATGTATGACCGGCATGTATTTTGGTCGTTATCTAAAATGTATAAGTCAATTACTAAGTAAAAAACACACATACTTTCTTACATACTACCCAACTAACAAAGTAGCTTTATAATTTTTAGTTTACAAGACTATTATATTTTATTGATATTATATTGTTGTTTCTGGAATGCTAATTTATTGTACTACAGTTGCAGAAATCACTATTTTGTTCTCTGAAACTAAATAGTTAT
Source organism: Psylliodes chrysocephalus (assembly GCA_927349885.1). Taxonomy (NCBI): domain Eukaryota; kingdom Metazoa; phylum Arthropoda; class Insecta; order Coleoptera; family Chrysomelidae; genus Psylliodes; species Psylliodes chrysocephalus. Next base: position 6,515,040 of record OV651822.1, on the reverse strand, counting down.
ATGAATTAGTTTTTACAATATTCTTACAGCAAAATTATAAAATAGTTTTCACGATAACTATGAAATTGTTACATAAACATTTATACAACTGTTCTATACAATATTTCAGCTTATAAAATAAAATTGCTTTATAGTTATTCTATATTATTGTTCTGGATTACCTTTAGAACTTTTTGGTCATACAAATATAACTGTTTCTTAACCTCATAATAACGCTTTAAAAATAGTTATATAAATATTAGTGTGAGATAATTCCGCATCAATAGCAATTTGTTTCTGATGAAAACTCTAAAATAACTGTAATATATTGTCGAAATACACTATTATTTTAGTTAAGAATAGTATTATCCCTTTAAAAATATTTATAAAAAAATAAAGCAACTACATTTGGTAGTACCTACGCCATATTATTTTTGTATTTTATGTTTGTTCGACTACTTCCCATACCAATTGTATGTAAGTGTATGGTCTGAAAATGTCAGATTTAAATAGTGAAGAAATATAAAAAATAAGTGGTACCTGCTTTTCAGAGAACAGTAAAAAATATTAGTAAAACATTTTGATGGTTTGTCTAGACACTCAAAAAAAAAACTATCATTTAGCCAAATAATAATTAGGTATGTTCTGAATAATCATGGCGATGTCCATGTTAAATTTGCTTATTCTCGTAATATTAAAAATTATGCTTGCTCTATAAAGCTGTAGAAACAAATCTAATCATTTCAATTCCCAAATACTTAAATCGGAAACGATTTAGTAAGGTTATGTTATATTTTGTCATATAGTGCAGCAATATGAAACTATTATACAACAAACCATGATGAACTTGTTTTGTAGAAATGAGTAGTACAACTTAATTATTGTATTACAGCTGTTTTTACTACAATAATATTTTATAATTATGATTCAGTCTTAAAATAACTTTCTAATACCTCTGAATAGCTGCCATATTTAACAAAAACCTAAGACAGTTTTAAAGCTAAATCTACTGTCGGTTTTACTAGTATTTAAGACAAAACCAATGTACATTAAAGATTTTAATCATTAGTAATATTAGCATAATCTTATTACTAAAAAAAATCAAATTTCATAAATTTAATTTTTGTTTCACACTGAAAAAGTATTAGAAATATGAATCAAACTCGAGGCGCTTAAAAATTTACTATTGTATGGGGTCTATTCTGTAACAATTCCTTTATATTTAACGGCCTTTAAAAATATTTTCTTCTTTAATTCGGTCACTATTTAAACGGATCTTTAAAATACATTAGAGGACTATCTTAAAGAAATCTGTTTAAATAATGATAGAAGTAAATTAACGAATACGAACATATTTTTATAGGCCGCCAATATTTTTAAAGGCCGTTAAATATAAAGGAATTGTTACAGAATAGACCCCTATGTGCTATATAATTAACAGTAATTCTTGCTGCGCATCCAAAAACGACTTTATTGTAGGTCATACATTATGTCTAAACCGCGTTATAGATATCTCTTAAGTAGATACTGCCATTTTACTAATATCGCCTTGAATTTACTTTTATGACAAATATAGAATTAATTTGTTTTCACCAGATTCATTTAAAAAACTAAAATGTTACTGATTTTGATATGCAACCTAACCTCAAAATTGAAAATTTATAAAACAGTTATTCGCTCCGTGCGAAGTCATGGAAAGGGAAGCAAAAGCGATACTAGCGCTAGCTGCGGATAATTCGTGCATTTTAGGGGGATATTTTGTAATTTTGGCATATCAAATACACGTATACATTTTACTTTTTTTTTTAAAAACTAGGTAAAAACAACACAATAAGCAACCGGAGTTGCTGTGTTAAAAATTGTACAAATACTAGCAAAAAAAAAACAGTGAAACTTATATAACAAATTTCACTAACAAAGTGGAAATTAAGTCAAAGAAATAAATGGATAGGTGTACAATAAAAAGAAAAATTACCTTTATTTTTGTGATAATAACAGTAATGCTGGAAATAGTAGACATCAGAAACTAGAAAGTTTTTAAATAAACAATAAATTATCATTTTACGATGTTCTTTAATATCCCTTTATTCTTAAATGTTCATTCAGCAAGGACTAGATTTCAAGATTTCTGCCGTTGATTATAATATTTGGCTGGTATGCAATTTTGTGACTTACTGATCGGAAACCAGTTTTAATCATTCATTCTATGTTTTCTGTAGAACAAAAATGAAAATATAAGTAGCGATCCTTTTTATACATTTTAACTTCACGCTATTATAAATGGTTTCTTCAATGACAACTTATTAGACTTAGGCAACTTCTCATACATTTTCCAGTAAATACTGTTGCCTGCCTATATTTTATTATTGATTTTTAATGATTATACATAATTTTCTTCAATTTAAGCGTGAAAAATATATAATAATAATAATAAATTAATGTTTTAATTGTTTTATAAATCCATATACTTTTATTAAAACTAACATATATACTTTTTATTTACGAATTCTATTAAAAATTGTATTTGTCAGTATAGGCAGAAATACTCCTTTAATACCAAAACAAATTGGCGCTGCTGTCGCGCACGGAGCGAATAAAAGTTTAAAAAAACATTTGTTTAAAGTCTGTGTAAATGTGTAGTAACTGTTCGGTAACTGCATTCAACAAATCTTATAGAATTTACAAAAGAACCAAATAGTTCTGTAATACTGCGCCCATTTTGTGTTTATTACTGTTGAAAGAATGTTCCGGAAATGTTCTTAGCTAATATTCTATTTTATAAATTTTGTTCTTTAAAAATTTTTTCAGCTTTTATAAAATATCAAATTGTTACTTGGGTACTTGGTATATATCTAATTTATTTGGTCGTCATCTGCTCTGCTCGGCTTTTTCCTAGGTCCTCTGTTCTCTTTGATTATAGAGAAATCATCCTTTTTTTATTATAATATATTTACCTTTTTTTATTACTTTATTGAATTCTTCCAATTTTTAACATTTTTAAAGAATCCAAATCCGTTCTAACAAATTCATTTAAAATCCCGTTATTTTTTTCCCTCAACAAAAAATCCTTTTTATTCTGACAATTTAAAAAAAAAATCACATGATATCCTGATTACTGTTTTTAATTTTTTCTTTTAGAAAATTTATCGCTTCTGATACGTTTTCATGACTTCAATAATTTCTATATCAATATATTCATGTGGAAACACCCAGAATACAAAAAAATTAAATTTTGTCGGAGATTCTAAAAAAAGGGTGGTTCGTTATCTAAAAATTTATAAAAAAATGTAAATTAAAGTTAAAAAAATTACTTTGTAGTTACTTTCTTCTTTGCTCACTCATGTTCTCCTTTGTTCTTGCATTGCTCTTCCTTTTCTTCTTTTAGTGTCTGTTCTAGATTGTTTAACCTTCCGGGAGTTACTCAATCTTTGTACAGAGTAACTGTATTTTCCCTACAAATTCTAATGTTGGTTCAATTTTTAATTAACACTTTTTTTTAGGAGCACCAAGTGTCAAACTCTCCAACAAACGCCTGAATATTGACGGTGGCACTGCAACCGCAATAGAGGAATATCCATTCGTAGCTTCCGCTCAATGGTGTGTTTTAGGCGTTTGCGAACACGTTTGCGGTGCTGTAATCGTCAACGAAAACTGGGTATTGACCAGTGGTAGTTGTGCAGAAGACGCTCAAAAGGTTGCTGTTGGAGCTTCTAACTTACACGGAAAAGACAAAGTTACCGTTAAAATTGCAGCTAAATATGTTCATCCTAAGTACACCGATGGGTAAGTTCTTGTAACTCTGTTTCCGAAGAATTTGAAATGATTTGCCTGAAACGTTTATCTAAAATGTATGTAAAAAATAGCAATTTTTTCCAGACTCGGTCCAAATGATGTTGCTCTACTTCAGTTATCTGAAGCACTGACCTTTAACATCAGAGTACAACCAGCAAAATTACCAACGCAAGGCCAAGAATTCAACGGAACAGCTGTTGTGGTTGGTTATGGTAGCACTTTACTCCCAGATTTTAACAACCTTAAAGTTTCCCCTGATGTAACGCTTATTTCGAACGATGGTAAGTATCTTTTAGCATAAAAATAAGATTACTGAACATTTTAGTTAATTATAGTAAATAAAATATACTATAAATTCTCTTTTATCGTTTTAGAATGTAACGCAGCTATCAAACAACTCATCCCAGACGATGATAGTCCTGTAGATGACGACAGCAACGTATGTACCTTAAACGAAAAATCAAACACTTGCGATGGTGACGTCGGTGGTCCTCTGTCTCAAGACGGAACCGTAATCGGTATCGTCACATGGTACATTGACCCATGCGGTACCAATGGAGCTCCAAATGTATTTACCAAGCTTTCTAATTTTGCCAACTGGATCAACCAAACTATTACCGAAAATAGTCAAATTGAATGATTTTTTAAATAAATGATATATTTTATTACCTATTTTGTTAAAATAAAGATATTTTATTAAGTAATAATGTTGACTTGGTAAAAAATATCATAGGAAATATATCTGTGAATTTAGAACATGATGCAGAGTTGGGCCTCTGGATTTGTTTTCCGAAAACGCATTATTTTAAAAGTTAGGGTTAATGTTTGAATACTAGGTAAAAATAATATGATGTCTATGATATTAGGTATTAACGACTCTTTAGCATATATAGGGTGTCTCAAAATTTCATGTACATTGAGCTAATGTATATTGATGAGATCAAAATAAGTCGTTTGAGCCTATATCAAAAAGAGCTTTGTTTTCCTGTGAGAAGGCTTCAAAGTTGAAAGAACATTTTCAATTTTTTTTAATAATTCAAAAAAGTTTTGTTTAGTTTTTATAAAATTTAGTATGTAGCCATTTTAATTCGAGAGCCATTGTTCTAAGCAAAAATTACACCAACTGAAATCATGAAAGGGTAGTAGTAACCACCCTAATTCTACTATAAATGATATCGTATTAGTTTTGTTGGTCGCCTCGGCCCTTTTAATAGTCTAACATACTTTTTGTCACATTTTGTTCACTAATAGAGAATGAAACTACAGTATGCATTGCTATAATTTTGGTTTGAAAAATTTCAATATTACTTGACTTTTAAAGCTATCTGCATATACAGATACCCATGAATTTACTCAGGATTAGTACCAAAATGTCACAAAGCTTTGGCCGAAGTATCCATCAACAATGTGGTCAATATAAGATGGATCAAAGGTCACGCTACATCGAAAGGTAACCGTCTTGAAGATTCACTTGCCAAGAAAGCAGCCAACCAAATACTTTTTGGATACACACATCCTTCCTTCACGTGTATTTTGTAACCAGTGTGTATGACGTACGTAGTTTTTGTGACTACTTTCATTTTAATTTAAGACACATAAACTTGCTTTGTTAATTTTTATGTAAAATAATTTTATAAACTTTATTTTGGAAATAGTTACCATAATTATAATATTAAGAATAAATATAACACCCTGTGAATAGGTATGTTATGATTTGTAAAGTTTTGTCCAAAGGCATGCGCGCTAAATAGATTTTCAATAAAATAATAAAACGTGTAGTGGGACAAGGTTTTATTAAATCATAATATTAAAGTACAGGGACAAGAAAGATCAACAAGAGCATTCTTGGAAAATTACAAGTTAATTTTCGGGGGTTCCTTTTGGTTTTTGTTGACAAGCGATCGTAATCATTCGTGAATTCTTTTTCTTGTGTCGGAAAGTAGAATCACGGGTCAGTCACGCGAAATCGTGATTAGTTTTTTTGTAAAGCCACACAGTGAGAAAAGTAACGTATACCTCAGCCAGCCTTGCAGCCTAAAATGTTCAGGTAAGTAACTAGTTTTGAGTAGTAATACTTGGTTTTGTGTAGTCAGCAAAGACTACTGAATTGCTGAAGCAATACTAGTTGTTTCTATATTTGTTAAATAAATCATAGTTATTTGTTTTACGCTTGTTGTTTCAATTATTTTGGTTTATGAAAACTCACGATCATTCAAAGGCGGGGGTATAGGCTTAGTCAGATCTCTAAGAGAGAGAGAGAGGTACTGCCAAAGGAAATAGTCCCTGTAGGGCAAACCCTTTCCCCGCCCTCTGAATCATCGTCAAGAAGTTAGGGTTCCTTAGGCCCATCCCGTCTCAACTTAACCCCCTAGCCGTGTGTTATCTAGAGGTCAATTTAAATACAAATTGGGCCCCTCTATATAACCCGTGGTTACCGCTAAGAATGGACTTTAGGGTCAGTTAAAATGGCCTATAATCTCACTCTTAACAATAATTCGTATTTTCAGTTTAAATTATATTCTAAAAAGAGTATTCCTAAGAAATAACCATGCAATTATTATGTAGCACACGACTATAAATGTAAAATAGAAGGAATCCTAGGCCCAGTGCCCCTAACCAAATAAGGAGGCCACGCTTACAATATAAACATAGTAATTTAATTTAGATAATACTTAAACACATTTTTAAAATAATAATATTTGTAACTTTAAAAATGTTATCGAAATTATTGCCTACGTCATAATATAACAATGATTGTATATTCTATCAATGATAATTAAAGAGATTTACATTGATAAAAATGATTATCAATTTTTTTAAGGACTGCATCATACTTAAAAAATCTTATAAATTAGACAAGAATATTTTGTCAGTAATCATAAGTTACAAAATGTTCACTGCTAAAGTTATCTTCCTCGCTTTTGTAGCGGTATGCTATGGTAAGTAATCATAATCTTTTATGCGATTTTCATAAACTTAGACTCTTTTAATTCCACACAGTCCATAGCATCAATAATTGAGTGCTAAGGCTAGGTATGTACCTATTATGCCATTCAAGAATTTAACAAAATTAAATAGTTATAATAATATAATTTTAAATATTAGGGTATAAATAACTAGAGGATCTAACAACATAATAATTTACATGTTTAATTATACATTTTTTAAAATTCATTATTTGGTTTAAAGCAATTCAAAAACAATAGTTGTAATAGTTATTGAATTGAAAATAAAAAAGGAATATTTGTCGACATATTTTGCGCTAGAGCCACGGCCCTTTGGTCCCTAAAGCAAGCCGCCAATGTGTGTTGTGTGCGTAGGATTCGATCATAGATATATAACCAAGACAGATAGGAATATTTACAAAATTTTTGAAGAATGAACGGTGGTGTCCGCGGTAGAAACTCATAATCGGATTGAACATTGATGCCAAGTTTAAGTGCTTTTAACTATAGATATATATAACCAATACAGATTACACAATTTCTGAAGTCAACGATGATGATCCTCGACAGAAATGCAATATTTGGATAAAATTAAAATATTGATGCCAAGTTTGCGATGTTTTTAACTGTAGTAATGTTATTGCGTTTGCTTGAATTACTGTTAGGTCTTTAAATTGTCCAAAAAAAAAAAAATAATGTCTGACAACAGCGGAAGTAGAGTAGACCGCAATTGTGGAGGGTCGTATATTGTTTCATTCATAAAAATTCCTTCGATACAGTACTAGTCCAGGAGCCAGTGAATTTTTTCGTACTTGTTTTCCCGGTCCGTGTATATTTAAATAATCTATTCCCGGTGAACTGTATATTTAAAATGGAACGCCAATCTATTAACAAAAGTAAGCCAGATTGAATTCGCGCATTACGTCACATCGATACAAGTGAGATTGTTTATAAAGTGCCTTTGCAGGCCTATTTTGCCCATTTCATGTATTTGTTTTTAAATCATGTTAAATTACTATTTTTGAAACTCAACAAGGAGAAAATCCAATTAACTCTTCCGTTCTGTATATACAGGGTGGCTCACGCTCAACGGGACGGAGCTTTATGGGAAAACGACCAAAGATATAAAAAATTCGTTTGGGAGGAATACGTAGGTTACAGACGGCTACAATTTAAAATTTGTTAGATGTATACAGGATGTGTATATAAGATAAATTAACTGAAGTTTTATTAGTAAAGTATTAATACTAAAATTTTAATGTAATTTACAGAAAATAGCTAGGTATGTATTTGTTTTTAAATAATTTGATAATTTATGAAAAAAGGAGTAAAAGTGGAATGACCAGTGGCCAGTAGGTTAGTCAATACAAAGTATCATATATTTCTATTATAACATAACTAAAATACCTACATCTTTTAATCATAAGGACATAAGTTAAAAAAACATTTTATATATGCATTAGAATGAAGTAATAATAACTTAAAGAGACGAGGTCTTAAAGTAATAGCTGGTACAGCATGTTTTTTAAACGTTTCCTCATTGCTGCTAGAATGAAATCACTTACTATGAAATGTTCTCTATAAACAGCATTTATAGCAGTCAATGTTCAGTCTTAAGATCTCTTCCTAAAGCCCTCATCCAAGCTGCATACATATTAAAAAATAATTAAAAAAAAAAACATTATATACCTATATAGTTTTCGGTTCTGGGTGCCCTAAAAGAGGACACTTAGCCGACAATTTGGCTCAGATAGCTAAAACCCAAAAGTCACACCCCGAACCAGGATGTATTGCTATCCTTTTAAGTAAAAAATAACTACAAATAACTTACCTGAAAAATGAAGGCGTCTAACTTTACACCAAAAAAACCATACACTTTTTCCCATTGTTGCAAGCACCCGATGACGATTAGGTAGATATCAACTAGAAGTATGTACTTAATGGTTATAAAGCTTATTTTAACACAAAAAGAATAAAGCACTAGTCGAAAAGCGGCAATCAAATATAAATAGACCACGATATTAAAATTCAAATTAAAAACTATATAAAAGACAAATACTCTAAAAGCGCAAAAGATCAGAACCAAATAAAATGAATAACCATAATAACCTAAAAATCACACTAAAATTGCAAAAACTATTACTGTAAAATCATGAGATTACATCAATAATGCATATGCGTCGGAGTATCGCAAATTGTTTATGAAATTCTATTTCAATTTTGTTAAAAATGATTTTGTGAAGGTTAAAAAGTTTTCTTAGTTCTTAGGTTCAAAATTAGCAAATCTTACATAATATAATAAGAAGGCAATTGTTGTATAATAGTAAAAGGAGCCCAAGATCATTTTTTTTTCAAGATTTATGGTCTTAAAAATTTCCTACTAGTTTAACTCATGTACTGTTTATTAAGCGTGTTTGTTTAGTTCGTATTTGTTACTATTTAACAGAATAGACCCCTTATTATTTTCTACTTTTCTTTTAGGAGCACCAAATGCTAAATTCTCCAGCAAGGGTCTCAAGATTTACCCTGGCGATGAAGTCAAAATAGAAGATTATCCATACGTAGCTTCAATCCAATATTGTAGTCGAACTTATCATATCTGTCATCACATTTGCGGTGGTGTAATTATCAACAAAAACTGGGTATTGTCCAGTACGGGTTGTATATTTGAAGGTTATAAGGTTATCGTTGGAGATTTGCCCGGAAGTGAACCAGTTACTGTTGATATTGAAGCTAAATACAGATATCCTAACTCCACCGATGAGTAAGTTCTTGTAACTCTCTTCGAAAAGTATATTAAATGGTTGTTCTTTACCAATAATATCAAATTGTTTTTTAGGTACGGTCCAAATGACGTTGCTCTATTTAAGTTAGCTAAAGAACTCATCTTTAACGAAAAAGTGCAACCAGCAAAATTGCCAACGCAAGGCCAAGAATTCAGCGGCACAGCTGTCGTGACCGGTTACGGCACCAGTTACGAGGCTAACCAAAACATACTCAGAGCAGTCCCTAATGTAACACTTATTTCTAACGATGGTAAGTATCTTTTAGCAGCACGAGCAGAAAAATGAGATCCAATATTTTTATTTTAAAATAACTTTATATATTGAAATTTATTTATTTATTTATTTATTTACGGGCAAGCCCATTTGAGAAATAAATTACAATTTTAAAATTATAATTAAAATGTAGTGAAATATATATGGTGTTGAAATACAATCGTGGTATAATTCATAAAATAGGTTAAGAATTTAAAAGATTTAAAAGACAAAAGACAATAAGGTTGAATAAAATAATTACATTAAACATTAAAATTAAAGATTAAAAATTAAAGCTCAGTACTAAGTAATTGCTTCATAAATGTATGAAAGGGGGTGTTAAATATCTCAAGATCGTTATGAGTGTTGGCTAATCTTAACATTCTTGGAATACAGCTGCTAAAAGTATGGTTTAAACGATAAAAAGGTACATAAAATGTTTGTTACTGTCGAGTTGAGCGCGTTGGAACATAAAGATTTATTTTTGTTAGAAGTTCAGTACAGCTGCATTTGCCATTGATAATTTTGAAAAGTAATGTCGGGTCTCTCTGTTTCCTCCTAGTTTCCAAAGAGGGGATGTTTAGAAAATTCTCTATCAAATCATACTCGCAAAGGACACCCAATTTATAGGCTATGTATCTAAGAAATTTATGTTGCACATTTTTTATGTTTCTGCTGTGCGTTATGTAATGTGGAGACCAGACAGAAGAGCAATAATCTAGGTGAGGTCGGACTAGTGAACAATAAAGGCCTTTGATTGCAGTTGTGTCAGTAAAATCATGTGTTAGACTTTTGATAAAACGTAACATTTTCATGGATTTATGGATAGCCTTAGGTATGTGTTGATTGAAGCTTAAAGTGGGATCTAGAATAACTCCAAGGTCTTTAATTTGATTAACAGACTCCAATATATGACCATTTAAGTTATAATCAAAAGTAGTAGTTGGTAAATGGGATCGATAAAAGCGCATGACATGGCACTTTATAGCATTCAAATCCATGCCATTTAAGGTACACCAGTTTGATAGATTATCAAGGTCAGACTGAAGCCAGAGGGCATCATAAATGGTTTTAATAGTTAGGAAAACTTTTAAATCATCTGCAAACAATAGTGCTTTGCCATACTGAAAACAATGAATGATGTCATTTATAAATAAGTTGAATAATAGGGGACCAAGGTGTGATCCTTGAGGAACACCTGAGGTAACTTGAAATGAGTTTGAATAGTGATGGTTTACTCTAACCATTTGAGTTCTGTTCGTAAGATAGCTACTAATCCATTGCAGTAAGACCCCATTTATGCTATATTTATCGAGCTTTTGAAGTAAGAGAGAATGGTTAACCCTGTCAAAAGCCTTAGAAAAGTCAGTGTACACAGAATCAATCTGGCAACCCTTCTCCAAAGCTTCCGACAGGAAGTGGACGTAGGTAACTAGATTTAATTCGGTCGATTTCCCAGCACAAAAACCATATTGATGATCCGTTATGATGCCAGAGCAATCATAGGTAAGGTAGTCTGTTATAATGTTCTCAAAAACCTTAGGTACAGTACTGAGAATAGATATAGGTCGGTAATTTTTGATGTCTGACTTGCTACCCGATTTGTATATTGGAGTAATAATAATAATACTCTCCCTAATTCACCCCCTTACGAGTGAATTTTAACCCCAAAAGCTGAGCTTGTCCGGGGAAAGGGACGGCTATTATTATTATTTGCCGTGGCGCTCCGGGGCGACTTAAAGATGATTGATGGTGCCATTTGACTTACAGGTGAGGAAAACCCGGAAAACCTCACCCACCATCATCGAGACGGTAATGTATGGCGAATTTTTTTAATCTGCATGTCATATCAACAGAAATTGAATTTCTATTAATACGCCACACATCAAATCCTAAACCGAACCATGCAATTTAATTAAAAATCCACATGGTCTGGTCTGGGATTCGAAACCCAGCAGTCTCAGACTCATAAACTTGCCTATAAATGAATATAAGCGCGATAGACCGCTACACCACCGTGCCCGAGTGACATAAGATAGTTTCCAATAATCTGGAAACTCACCTGTGGCGATAGATTTATTGAAAATATAGAAAAGAGGGCGAGACAATACGAAGCTGCAATTTCTGAGTAGGATGGCAGGAATAATGTCAGGACCTGGACCTTTCTTTATGTCAAGATTAGATAATTTCTCGTAAATGGTCGAAATAAGAATGTGGTAAGAGGAAACATTAAGTTTTGATTCGATATCGTTAAAATTTTGATTTAGATTTTGATTAGTGTAAACTGATGAAAAATGCTTGGCAAACAGATTTGATACTTCACTGCCACAAGAAGCGAAAGAGTCGTCAAGGTTCATATTATCAGGTATGGTGTTACTAGATCTTTTGGTACTTAAAAAATTTCAAAAGGCTTTAACATTACTTTTAATAGAAGTTTCAACAGAATGTATGTAATTTGAATAGCATTCTCTAGATATAATCCTGCATTGTGATCTTAATTGACTAAATATTTTATAATTTTGGGGAGTTCTGTTTAGCTTGTAAATCTTATGTGCAACCTTTTTATCGTTTACCAAGCTTCTGAGTTGAAAAGAATACCAATGTGGGAATCTGTTTAAAACAAAGCGTCATAAAAAGTAAGAATCATTTCTGAAAGTTCCTTTCCTTGAAGAAGCGCATCCCAATCCATTGCCTCCAAACATTGGCGTATACCCTCAAAATTGGCGTGACGAAAATCATAATAATACTCTTCTCCAGGAGCATCACTTGAGTTTATCTTATATTGAATTGACGTTTCAAGAGGAGGATGATGAACATCAGGTGGGATCAATATATAATAATAATAATAATAATAATACTCTCCCTAATTCACCCCCTTACGAGTGAATTTCAACCCCTGAAGTCGACTGAACGACTTGTGTAGGGGAAGGGACGGCTATTATTATTATTTGCCGTGGCGCTCCGGGGCGACTTAAGGATGATTGATGGTGCCATTTGACTTACAGGTGAGGAAAACCCCGAAAACCTCACCCACCATCATCGAGACGATAATGTATGGCGATTTTATAATCTGCATGTCATATCAACAGAAATTGAATTTCCATTAATACGGCACACATCAAATCCTAAACCGAACCATGCAATTTAATTAAAAATCCACATGGTCTGGTCTGGGATTCGAAGCCCAGCAGTCTCGGACTCATAAACTCGCCTATAAATGAATATAAGCGCGATAGACCGCTACACCATCGACCCGATCAACGGCTACCATCACTAAAAGTTCCACCGGGGATAAAACAAGGTCGAGGATAACTCCTCTTTGGTTGAGCACTTTGTTGGACTGGAAAAGATTGTAAAAAGCACATATGTTCGAGACGATTTCGATAGCACTTTCTTCCGATAGTGATGAACTGGGATGAGCTGAAGCTGAAGAGCAGAAATCTTCAATATCCCATGTTGCTGTAGGTAGATTATAATCGCCAAAAATGTAAAACTGACTGACCGGATGTTGCTCATGTAGCATTAAAAGTTGATCAAAGTAAAGTTGGTATAGATTAGAATTAGATTTAGGAGGCATATATATGGCCCCTAAAATATGTTTGCAGTTTCTGTGGTCCAAGTGAATAAACAGTTGCTCAATAGATGGGTTAGAGTTGATGATACTCGAGGAGAACGTTTTCCTAACAGCTATTAAAACACCTCCACCTCTGCTAAAGATGCTGGACTGGGGGGAACGATCATGTCTGTAGATATTAAAACCGTTAAGACCAAGTTCGGCGTCGTTGATATCAGCTGTGAGCCATGTTTCAGTAAGAATAATTAAATCGTAGGAAGAATTTGTAACATTGAGACATAGTTGGGATAGTTTTGTTCGAAGGCCTCTACCGTTCTGGTAATAAACAGCCAGCTTGCCCGAATCTAGTTTTTTGTAATAAATACAGGAGTATTGTTGACATATTTAATTGTTAAGTTTTCCTTATACAGTGTGTTAAAAAAAAGTGTCACAAAATAAAATGGTGAATAGTATGACCCAAAATAAGCAGAAAAGTCTTAATAAATATATGACCGCAAATTAACGGTTTCGGAGATACGGACCATTTTGTGTTTATAACAATTTTTTATTATTATAAAAAAACAATGATATTTATAAACAATCAATAACAACATAGAGTTAAATGAGATGTTCAAAGTGCCCTCCCTCCATTTCAATGCATTGCCATTTGCACGACCGTACATAAAATGCATGTCAGCTATTCAATATTAGTGTAAACAGGCATAACGAAAATTTATAAAATTATTCACCCACAACAAAATAATAACTGCAAATAGTATCTATGAAAAAACATCGGTAGACTCCGATAAGAAAAGCAAGTTTTTGAGAATGAAAAAAGATAATAAAAAAATGATACAAAACACAAAACACTCCGTATCTCTGAAACCATTCATTTGCGGACATATGTTTTCTGCATATTTTGGCCCATACTACCCCCCGTTTTATTTTGTGACACTTTTTTTAACACCCTGTATATATTAATATAATATTATATAATATAATTTTTTAAATATAACTAATAAACATGACAGATAAATAAGTCATAAACTTTAGACAGATAAATAATAAATATATATATATTTTTTAATATTAATCAATTTGAAAATTTCTCTTTCCTGGCTTTGGTCTGCGCAAAAACGTCGATTACATCGTCATAATTAATTTCTTGGACTAGTTGAGCTTCAATAGACAGTAATGCAAGAGCATTGGCCCATGCTTATGCGTAAATAGGTTTTTACCCTTTTTAAAGTGGGAAAAGATATTTCTCCTGAACAAATTATAGCCGGAATACTCAAAAAAATACGAAGAGCAATGTCCACATTCGGATAAACATCTCAAAGACTCCGTTAATGCAATACATTGCATATTTTTTGTGTAGAGCGTACATCTTCCCTATTTGCTAAGGAATCTTTGAGTTGACAATGTAAACGAATACATTTATTGCCTAACATCTCTTCCAAATCGTCAGGATACTTTATTGGCAAGATTTTTCAATCTGTTTGTATCTATTTCAGATAAATCATTAAAAAAAATTGTTATTTTCGTAAATCTTTTCATATGCACTTTTACACCTGGCCAATTGTAGGTACACTCAGAGTATCTAGAATAGGGTAATAAACATTTGTGCGAAAATCTTCTTGTCCAGAAGAATGTGTTCTTTTATTTACTCGTGACCCATCTGGCTGAATTCTTCTGGTTTTTTTGCGACGAGTATCATAACGATAATAATCGTGAACTCCAGATAGTGCTTTGGTTTTTTCTTCATATTCAGAAAATCAGCTTGAGATTCTTGAAGCTTCTTACTAGCAGCATTAAAACGATATAAAATTACATTCCAAACAATGACTAGGATTGCTGTTTCTAAATACTGTAATTTTCGCTGCAATCCCGCAATAAAAGTTATATTCAATTCTCAGATATTTTATTTATAGATTTTTTTTGTGAATTTAAAAACTGTTAAATAAACTCTTTTTTTTAAACATATTTTACTGAAATTTTGATAAATTAATTTTCTTTGTAAACTTCTCAAGCAGATAGCCCTTGTGTTTGATACCTATAATGTGAAAACAAACTATTTTATCATTTTAGATTGTAACGAAGCCATCAAGCAACTTACTCTTGACGAAGATGTTTCTTTACATGACAGCAACATATGTACCTTAAAAGAAGCATCAACCACCTGCCAAGGTGACGTCGGTGGTCCTCTATCCCAAGACGGAACCGTGATCGGTATGGTCACATGGTACGTTGCTCCATGCTATTTAAAAGGAGGTCCAAATGTGTACACCAAGCTGTCTAACTTCGTGGACTGGATCGAAAAAACCGTTGCTGAAAAT
This sequence comes from Psylliodes chrysocephalus, assembly GCA_927349885.1. Classification (NCBI taxonomy): domain Eukaryota; kingdom Metazoa; phylum Arthropoda; class Insecta; order Coleoptera; family Chrysomelidae; genus Psylliodes; species Psylliodes chrysocephalus. The sequence goes on along the minus strand of OV651822.1, from coordinate 6,499,397 downwards.
AGTTAAATTGTATGATTTTTAAAAATAAAGACATATTTTTTAATATTATATTTAATAATGTTGTCTTGATAGAATAAATATTAAAAGTTATTTTTAAAAACACGTATTTTTAATATAAACCTAAATACGCCTCTGTATACGTACGCGCTTGCATAAAAACGTCACAGTGCCAACACAGGCACATGTGTCACAATCTCAATTTAGTTAATGACCAGTTTCAAAGTAGGTTACTTCATTTTCAGACACACCGTGATATATTCAAAACAATGAGGTTGAATCACATACTTTGATTACTATACGGGGCAAGAGAGAGGTCCGACACGCCCAACATAGGGCGCGGCCATTTTGAACCCTGTGACACAGTTTACAGCTAAAGAATCAGATCGCTCACTCTGAGTCGGCACTTTTAATCTCAATGATTCAGTTTATACACTGTGCAACTCGGATAATACAATATATGACAACCGCCTACAATAAAACAGCAGTCTTCTGCGTATCCTGAATTTGTATCCCTGGAGTGGATGTTATTTTGGAACTGTCAACTGGTCCGAGTGAGCTAACTGATTCTTTAGCAATAAACTGTGACTCCAAAAATAATATTCACTGACACTGACAGCAGCAAGCAAAATATCAGGTGCGTTTTAATCATCCGCTTCTGCTTCGGAATTGTCGGTTTTCTTGTTTTAATCTGACAGGTTAAAACGACTATACTAAATTTGCTAGAGCACAATAATTTTACCAGTTCTTGGGCACCTATAACATTACAGACTACAGCAGTACACTTAGTTCTCTTTAGCGATATGCATTTGGCAATTTTTGAGTCTGGAAAAGCACGTTTTAGTACTTCCTCGAGACGATCGATAGTATGAAATGGTATATTGTGTTCTGCAAAACAACTGCAAATTTTTATTTCTGCTTCCTTGATTCGAATATCCATCGTTGAAGACGGAGCACTTTGCTGTACAAATTTTTCCAAAGTTGATCTTGAAGTCGACCCAACCACTTTAGTATTTGCCAAATGCTTTCTTGTTTTCATGTGGTTTTTTAGTACTGTTAATTCTGAAACCATTTCTTTCTTACAAACAGTGCATTTTGCTTTTTTTCTATCTATAAGAAATATGAAAAACAAATTTTCTAATTAAATTTTACAATGTAATTAGTTTACCCTGTACACAGTCCAATCAGTAATTAAACTCTGGAAGTTTCAACCAATCATCCCTAATACGCTGATCCCTATGCCTCTGTTTGGAACTACCTAGTTGTAGTATATTGCTTTTTAGGAGTCTGAAATGAACTACTCGAATCATCTTCAGATTCCGAATGCGAACTCATTGCTTTAACCTATGACCTATGACAGATAATTTTTATCCAACTTTTCACCAAATCCAACTAATATCCCAGACTATTATAAAACACTATGATAACCATGCAGCTATATAAACAATAAACAGTGAAATAAAACGTACCTTTTTTTGTATTTCCGAATTACAACAAATTATCACAATTCACAGTTTACAACCGTTAAAATTAAAACGACGAAATTCAATTCAATGCGATGCGATTGGATTGCTGAGCATTGTGAATATGACATGTGACATGTGACGTAACCTTGTGACCATGACCATAGAACATCTATTAGGCATTCCAAACTGAATGACTACCAGTGGGTTTTGACAGGTTATGATGTGGCAAAGTTATGGCAACTCTGTAGGCCTGGTGATTTGACAAGGTGAGTGAAATAGATAGTTACATAGATTGATCATCCCTATTTTTTAAAATAAACATAAGCTTATGCCTTGAAGTAAAAATATAAGCAATTATTATTTTTTAAATATCTAAAGTCTTAAAATTGGTTTTAAAACACATTTTTGCTAAACTGATTCAAATTAATAAATATTTGCCAGGCAATATGGCTGCTCGCAAACGACCAGCTTTGAGCAATGCATATAACATATATGTATCATTAACCCTGACAACATGACAACAGGGTTGTCATATCTAAACTGTCAGTACCCACTGGTAGCCATTTGGACAGGTCGTTGGAATGCACATACTTTGATTACTATACAAGGCAAGAGAGAGGTCCGACACGCCCAACGTAGGGCGCGGCCATTTTGAACCCTGTGACACAGTTTACAGCTAAAGAATCAGATCGCTCACTCTGCGTTGGCACTTTTGATCTCAATGTTTCAGTTTATACACTGTGCAACTCGGATAATACAATATATGACAACCGCCTATAATAAAACAGCAGTCTTCTGCGTATCCTGAATTTGTATCCCTGGAGTGGATGTTATTTTGGAACTTTCAACTGGTCCGAGTGAGCTAACTGATTCTTTAGCAATAAACTGTGTTTTCAAAAATAATATTCACTGACACTGACAGCAGCAAGCAAAATATCAGGTGCGTTTTAATCATCCGCTTCTGCTTCCGGAATTGTCGGTTTAGTCGTTTTAACCTGTCAGATTAAAACAAGAAAACCGACAATTCCGAAGCAGAAGCGTATGATTAAAACGCACCTATTAAAAATATTGCGCCAAGATGTAGGCAACACGTAATAAGGGTTCAAAATGGCGGAGTTTTCTATCTCCTTTTAAAAGGCACTCAGAAAGATGCGCAGTGCGACCATTCTCCGTATAGTAAAAGAAAATCAAAGTATGTGTTGGAATGCCTAATAAGAAAGACGAGGACGGGGACTTTTCTTTACTTGAGGCCTCAGCTGTCTAGACTATTCGGCAATTCGGCCTTGGCACGGGGACTCGTCGCGCGACAGGCGAGTAGCGCTTCGACCTAATATTTTTAAAAATCGTACACGAGGGAAATAATTGTACAAAAGCGTACGATAATAAGTTTACAATCGAACGTCGTACGAAGGATTCAAAAATCGTACAAGTACGAAGGATTCAAAAATCGTACAAGTACGATAATTATCGAACGGTTGGCAACACTGAACAGACATGCCACTGCAATAATGTTTCTATACTCTGTTTTTAAACTAAGAAGAGCGATTTGAATTTAAGTTGGCAATTCTGTAGCCTTCTGATTGGTCAGATTACAGTCAGTTTCACACATTACTTTTTTAGCATGAACATCAGCTAATAATTGATATTGCTGACAGTTCTGACATTTTATAATTTGATATCTCATCCATTACTTAGTTTTTTACTTTATTTCGTAAATAATAGTTCTTCAATAAGCAATTGTATTGAAAATTTTCAATTATGGATCCTTCTACACTGAGTACTATTAAAGGTAGCAATTCCTGAAAAGCCTTACAAGAAAGGGAAGACACATTATTTTACATGCTGATTCTGAAGGTTTTATAGAAAATGCATTATTGGTTTTTGAAGGTAAAAAGATGGGAGATTACCATGAAGAGATGAATTCCGAAGTATTTTAGAAAAAAATAATTTTATTACTGATTTTTTAAAACAAAAAATTGATGAATTTCTAACCAAAATGATTAAAATGTAACTAAATATTCAAGCAAATTTAATTTATTAGAATATAATAAAACTATTTACAAAATTTTTATAACATTTAAAACACCATCTACTACTTTAGAGATAATCTTAATTTGGCACAATGAGTTAACATTACTTTCACAAAAAATATTTTAAAAATACTTAAAATTAATACATAGGTATGTATGAATAGTTCACTTTAAAAAATATATGTTGACATGTAGTGTTATGAAAATTTTGGTTCCAGTTTTCAAAACAAATTCTGACTCATAGGCCTGTACAATTTTTGAATGCCTTTATTTGCCCTCTAGCGCATTAACCATGGGTTAAAACTAAATAAGCCATAATATCCACATTACTCATAGAAGAGATACCAGTTACTGTGTGATCCACTTGTCATTCACTGATAAACTTTTACTTTTTATACCTATAACAAATATATCCTTAAAAATGTAAACAGATATTTATATTTTATACTAACCTGGGTACATCTGGATATTCCAATAACAATTTTCTTAAATATTTAATATCCATTTTAAAAAGATCATAGTTATTCTCAAAAAGTCTATTTCAAAAGCAAGAAAAAAGTATTTCTGACATCAATCAACAACCATATTGACTTTAATTTGACAGTGATATTTCGTGACATTTCAGATCACAATAATGTGAAATTTGCGACCGTTGTCTGGGACCAATTAAAAAATTACTTCTATGACATTTATTCGTTTCTTAACCGCTCATTGGCCGTTCACCGACTAAGACCGATAAAGATAATTATTTCATAAATTTTGAACACGACTATATTTCGAAACTCGCTCTTAGTAACAAATCTAGTTACTTTTCCCTGTGTAAATGCGTCTTTTCAATTCGCTCCTCCTAGTTTAAAAACAAAGTATAACCACGTTCTATCTCAGAAGGTGGAGCTAGGGCAATGCGCGTATAAATCTGCGTAAACCAATGCGCAAATAGTTCCGGTCAGCTGAGTCGCCGAGCTGGTTGGTATGGTAAGCTGTGAGGTCTTCTAGTAGACTGGTGAACTGTTTAAAAACTTGACAGAGAAATACCTACAACATGTCAAAGTCGTCTTAAACATTTAACAATTTTATCAACTGAAAATTAATTGGCCAAAACTCTTCGACTTTTCCAAAGTAATTATTAATTCTAATTAGAAAAAAGCTTGGAAGACTATTATTAAGTAGAGGTTAATTTTTATAAATTTACCAGAAAAATATCAATAAATTAATATTTCACTTCTACGTTTATTAAACTACATAATTATTAAATATTTTCATAAATCACAAATAACTTTTTAAAATAACAGAAAATAACCATTTGCATGTGGAAATACGGCCCAGTTTCGCTAAAACATTTCTAGCCATCAGTAAATACTTGACAAACACGTTTTTTATAGTATATCTCTCTCAGCGCAATTAACTTAAGTCTCATCCACTTTCCCTTTCTCTTAAGCAAGTTCTTAGAAGAGTGTGCATAGCTAACGCACCCCAAGTGACGTATTTATCATGTCATGAGCCCCTCATTCGCCAGAACCAAATCCCACTACGGTACAAAAGATCTAGTGCGTCAACTATCTGTATCTGTAACGTGTGGAGGGTGGGTTACCCCCACGGTACTTAGGCCTCATTAGACCCATTGTGCATCCTCCTAAGATGATAGGCACCTCCTAGCTCGTGAGCCAGCCTACAAATTTAATGTAGTTAACAACGTCGTCAAGAGGCCCTCTCTTATATCGGCCGGTGTTAGCCGATACTCGCCGAACACAAATTTTTTAATAAATGAGAGCGTCGAGTAATCGTAAAGGATATGCTTGATGGTCTCATCTTCTTATTCGCACCCTCTGCAGAGTACGGATTCAGACAGCCCTATGATATAAATGTGCTTCCGTACTTAGCAATGACCAGTCAGAATGATTATGATTCTGTCTAGTCATAGTTAAGTATTTGTTTGCTGCAGTGTTGTCAGGATAACCTAAGAGCTCCCTGGCAACTCTGCAGCTTTGTTTCATCCCATGTTTCCTTGATTGCGTCAACTATGCACCGGATACTCAATTCGGCTCCAGAAAATATAAAATGAGATCGTCTAGTATAGTACAACTAGCGAAAAAAGAACGATACAAGCTTTCGGAACGAGACAGTCGAGACACTACACACGTTAATATTAAATCTCTTCATAAATTCAAATTGGCAACGATCAAATTAATTATACACGTATTAGTTAAGAAGTTCTATGTTCTATTTACAAAATTAACATTCTCTGTAGCTCATGTGCGATCAATAAAAACACTTTGTTTTTTACTTAAACTCTCAAGTTATTTCTACAAGAAAGACCCAATTTTTCTCACACCAGCGACTTATACATACAGAACACTTATATCAAAAAAATATTGGAAATAAAACCAGTATTTTTTCAAGTAGTCTTATTTTGTAACCAGTATGTATGAGGAACATAGACCAATATTTAAGTTTTTTTGACTATTTTAATTTTAATTTTAGACACTTAAACTTACTCTGGTAATTTTTAAGTTAAGTAATTTTATAAAATTTATTTTAGACATAGTTACCATAACTATACGTAATCTGTATTTTTAGTTTAAATTATATTCTAAAAAGAGTATTCGTAAGAAATAACCAATTATAATATAGCACACGACTGTAAATGTAAAATAGAGGGGATCCTGAGTCCAGGGCCCCTAACCAAATGCGGGGGCCATGCTTATAGTATAAACATAGTAATTTACTTTAGATAATACTTATACACATTTTGAAAATTATAAAATATGTATTTGTTAAAAATGTTAATGAATTTATTGCCTATATAATAAAAAATAGATCTACTATCTATGAAAATTAAAGAGATTTACATAGATTTCCTATATTTTATTATATTACAATGATTATCAATTTTTTTAAGGACCAAATCCTACTTAAAAAAATCTTATAAATTAGACAAGAATATTTTATCAGTAATCATAAGTTACAAAATGTTCACTGCTAAAGTTATCTTCCTCGCTTTTGTAGCAGTATGCTATGGTAAGTAATCATAATCTTTTTTGCGATTTTTATAAACTTGGATTCTTTTGATTCCACACAGTCCATAGCATCAATAACTAAGTGCTAAGGCTAGATATGTACCTGTTATGCCATTCAAGAATTTTACAAAATTAAATGGTAATAATATTATAATGATTTCAATGTCACGGATTACAGGGATAAGGAATATTATAATGGTTTGAACGTTGTTCTTTTATTCATGGTCCTAAAAGTGTTAGTTTTTTATTCGGCTTTTAAAATATTGATTTATATATTTGTTTGTCTTTGTCTAATAGTATTTTTCTACCTAAATCGCGTTTAACTTTGGATATGGTATGGCGAGGTTTGATTTTATTTCTTTTACCTTCTAGATTTTTTATAAATATTGTTGGTTATCTTTGTAGTTAACGGGATCCTCACGGGTTTCGTTGCGGTTATTAATACTTTTTCTTTTTGATTTAATGTCTGCTCAGCTATTGTGTCATATAAAGTTACTAGTTTTTTTCGATTTTCTACTACATAGTCATTAACAATTTTTTCGTCTGTCAAATAAAAGGTGTCACGTACTCTAGTATCACCTAAAGTACTATCGTAGGGTCTACATTTTGTTACACTATGGATTGATGAGTTATTGATAGATCAAACGAACTTACCTGAAGTGAAGTTCGATCATAATTATATAAAACCCCTTGTTCGAGATGATCATAGGTAGTACACCCTTTTTCCCGCTCTGTGGCTACGTATTTTAAAGTTTAAATACCCTCAAAAGTATTTAGAAAGCTCCAAAATAACTAGTTATCCCAATCCTTCCCACCTCTGCTCCTGTACCATGACAGTCAGACACACTCTTGCGTCATTCTTTTAAAGCGGTAATTGTGTTTGAATCTTTTAGAGATGATATTGGGTATAGGTGTGTGGGTGGGTTCGATCATCTCGAACAATGCGTTTCATATAATTGAGATTGAACTTCACTTCAGGTAAGTTCGTTTGATCTATCAATTATATTCCACGTCTTGTTCTCAATGATCATAGGTAGATGTTTAAAGAAAAGATTAAACACAATTACCGAGAACATTTTTATTTTAAACCCAACGATTGAATCATTATTCAAACTGTTTGGGTATATGCTAAGTAGTTACTATAGCATTATTTTATTGAAATAACCGACTTAATTTCCACGAATTTAAGTTCGATGCAACATAACAAAATAGATACATACAACGAACATTACGAAATGGAAATTGCAAAGGCAATTATAACATTTATAAAAAGTCTTTTATAAAAATTCTTAATTAAATGTCACCTACTGTTTTTTTTTTGTGTATGTTTAAATGTGTCAATACTAATTCCCAATTTATTGTTATCATATGTAAAGGCATGTTGTGTAAAATGCGACTTAAATACTGCGGTATCTACTCAATTATGTGGGCTTAATTTCAACCTACTGCTAATATATTGCAGCACGTTGTGACTTTTTATGTTTAGAAAATAGCCATTCATTACCCTCCTCCGTCCTTTCTAATTAGAACTCCAAATCTTTAGATACATATGAAAGGTTATTTTTGAATCCATCGATTTACAGTTAATCCATTCAACTAAAGTTCTTATACATTTTAAAATTCTTTGAAATGTTATATTCCACCGTCCGTAATTTAACAAGTTTTACTAAGAGGAAGTTAGGTAGATCCTACCTGGCGATTTTTTTTTTTTTTTTTTCGTTAAAGGCTGTCTAATCAGAGGTATCTCACTTCACCCTGTTCATCTCACCTCACTTCTCCTCCTCCTCCTCTTATTTTATTTGCAATATGTTAACTATTCAAACCTCTCTCCAGAGAAAGTAACCAATGCTATTGATACAGCTGAACAGACAGAATTAAGCATACTTACTATCCCACTACCGGTGGAGGTGTAAATATTATGCGTCCAATTACGGCAGGAAGATAGGCGGTAGGCGAGATGAGAACTACTCGTTCTATAATTACTTGGTACCTAGCCGTTAAATATTTTTCATTGGTTGTATCTATCTTTTTAACAATTAAAGACGTTCTGTAAGTTTCAAAATAAACTAAAGGTTTCATATAGGATTTTTTTTGTAAAACAAATTCAATGCCTATAAATTTAGCTGCAAAATATTAACCAAATAAAAAGGTGGATTTGGAACACAATACCTGCAGAATTTATTGCAACTTCACTAGAAAATAATACAAGCAAATGTTATTTTAAAAGACTCATGAAATTAAAATAAAAGTTATGAGTCATAAGAGCCGATCAGTTCAAGACGAAAAAGAGGCACATTTCGCACATATTTATATATTCGGTAATGTCATTTTTCAATATTATTTTAATTTTAAAGCCTCTAACGTCTTCCTCGATGACACGTTTTATTTTCGTCATGATATTTTATAGTCTGTTCTCTATCTTCTATATGCGGGATTTAGATTCAAATGGAGTGTCTTAAGTTATATTTAAATTCCTAAATTTACTTTGTTATAGTATATTTTGTTGATTATATGAATTTGTTATATTTTCGGTAAAAGAATACTTAATATGGGATTTATTTGTGAAATTTGTATCGTTTTATTATCATCTTAAGCATTTATTTCTAAGTGTGATTGTTTGTTATCTGTTTTTGTTCATTGTTTTCTGTAAGGTTACTAAGAGGCTGGCAGTGACTGTCTAATATTTTATCTTATTCATCATAGATTCCGTTAAATGATAATTTAATATTCAAACGTTTGTATATCTTCGTTATTGTCTCCAAGGTTACCTAAAATTGAGTCGTTGTCTAGCATAATTATTTCTATTTTTTCGTTTAAGCATTTTGCTTCTGTACTATTCAAAAATCTTCTGTATGATAAAGTACAAAATTTTGTTTATGAAAGCTTTTTGAAGGTATCATGTGCAACGGTTCTTTTAACTTCATTTCTATGCATTTATCAGTGTTATTAATGATCTCAGTTTTTGCAAAACCGTGTTCTACAACTGTTTTTATAAATGTAGTTTCTTGATAAATTATACCAGGTAAATACTTTTCTGCTATACCTGGATTTAATATTGATTTCATACTACCCGTATCAACTGAAAGTTTTAATGAGGGATTTTCAATTTTAATTCCGGAAAATCTTCAAAAAAGCTCTTTTATGGCGGAGTTTTTGAAGACAAAATAATGATAAAATAAACATTTTGGCAACAAAGCTTATGTGCGTATCCAGGGTTTCGACGTAATACATAAATGGTAGCGGTAATGCAAATAAGACCACGTTACTATGGAAATACTAGTACCTAGTTAGTATAGCAGACTACGTGATGGAATTATCTCGAAAATACAGAGAGAAAGACAAATAATCTAGAGTGTTATAGGAGCTTTTAAACTAGACGAGGTTTTGAACATCTCAAAAGTTCTTGGTGTGATAGCAACCAAATCAGGCGCAATCAGGCGATAAAGGTAAATAATTAAAGATCGATGTCAGTAAGAATCAGCAGAAAGGTTTACTTTTGCGATTTTGTTTCTATTCAATCACTTGTAATTGCACGCTTCTTTTTAAGTTTTGGATATTGGTGTTTAATGGTGATGGTCTACAAGTGGTCAGTACAAAAAGGCTCCATCAGTTTAAAAGGTCTTTAAAAAAAGCCTGCATCAGGTAATGTAATGCATAAGGCATACCTTAGCTACAGAGACAAAAGCAACAGAAGTTAAATATTAATCATTTATTAATTAAAACAGAAATACACACGTACATTTTTAAAATAACTATGTAGATTTTTGCTCTTAAACATTATTTGAAAACCTATCTTATACGCATCTAACAAGTACCTAAATAAGAAGTACCTAACCACCATTAGAAAATCTATGACAACATTTTTATAAATATTACAAGAAGTTCCGTTCAGTTTCAAAAATCAAAATTCGCAAGTTGTGCAGACCTCAGAGAAACATTTAGAAAAGGCTACCGTCCAAAGTATCTCTTCTTCTGACCCAGGATTATGGCCCGAAATCATGCGTGCAGCAGATAGAGTTTTTTTGGTTAAACGTGGTCCAGTTGCACCTTTGTATAATTTTGATTTTCTTTTTGATGATCAGCATAGAAGATTCTCACAAAAACATTACAAGAAGAGGCTTAGAAATGGAAAAGAGGTTTTAAGAGAATGGATGGTATATTCCGTATTTCAAAACGCTTTGTACTGTTTTCTATGTCGACTTTTTGCTGCACCATCTAGCTTGAGCGCTCTTGGCAATCGGGGATTTAAAGACTGGAAGCATTTAGGGGACTCTTTAGCACATCATGAAAATGCTAGAACTCATATTGTTTAAAATCATGGCTTGAATTGAAGCAAAGATTGAAAATAGGTGAAACAATAGATGCAGTTTCTCAGAGACTCATTGATTCTGAGATAAATCACTGGTCTAAAGTTCTTTTACGCATTATATCAGTGGTTAAAATGCTAGGTGAGAGCTCTCTAGCTTTATGAGGAACAAGCGATAAACTGTATGAACACAATAATGGAAATTTTTTGAAGTTAATTCAGTTATTGGCTGAGTTTGAGTCCTCAATAAAGAAGAAATCAAAGCTACATATATCTAGGGAAAACTATACAAAATGAAATAATTGAATTATTGCATGACAACATAAAGTACCACATCATTGAGCAAGTTCAAAAGGCCAAGTATTATTCCGTGATTCTTGAATGTACTTCCGATGCAAGTAAAGTAGAACAGATGACATTTGTGGTAAGATTTGTCTCCATACAGGAATCAGTTAATATCAACGAACATTTTTTGGGTTTTCTACCCATTGAGAGATCAACAGCTAAGGAATTGTCGGAGGTTTTACTAGAAGAGCTAGAGTAAAATAGGCTTAAAGTAGAAAACATGCGCCGTCAAGGGTATGACAATGGTTCCAATATGAGAGGAGAAAAATCGGGAGTACAAATAAGAATCAGAAATTTTTTTCTTCCTCTTTTCGTTGGGCAATATTACTGAAATATATTGATACTTACACCCTAAAACTATTGAGTAATACGCGATGGGAAAGTCGAGTCGACTCATTAAAAGCTTTGCAGTTTCAAATTGGTTCAATTCACGATGCTTTGTACAGCATATATGAAGATTCAGAAATCGATAATATGATCAGAGACGAGGCTAGCGGATTATTAAATAATTTGAAGCAGCTTAAATTTATATGCTCTGTTGTGATCTGGTACAAAATTTTGGGTCATATTAACCCCATCAGCAAACTTTTGCAAACTGTAAATTTTAATATTGTCACAAGCTATTAATATGCTTAGCAACTGTAAACCCAATTAGTTTTTAGTTCGAGCAAAAAATTGTAAATAAAAAAAGTTAGGAAAAAAATCAGCTACAATATGTAGGTTTTAAAAAATTAATATCTGCAAATTGACAAAATTTAATTTTAGTTTCAATTTTTTATTTAAAAAACCAGGCTGTAATAAAAACATTTAAAACCTACAGATTGATAGAGGTTTCCTTCTGAATACCTTATTAAAAAATTAAATAGTTCCGATCATAAATAAGCAAGATATGAGGTAAGAGCTAAAGTAGTGTATCGCGAAAATAGCCTTAAGTAAATTGTTTAGAGAAATTGACCCGTCAATAATGGTAATAATTATTGAAAAGAAATAAATAAAGGAATATTTGTCGACATATTTTGCACTAGTGCCACGGGCTTTTGGTCCCTAAAGCAAGCCGCCATTGCGTGGAGGTACTTGCTACGTTTAGTTATTATAGTTGCACATTTATCTCGCCCAAATATTCCATTTTGATATCATCACTAAACGTCTTAAAGATGTGTAGTGTTTTTTAGCTCTTCCTCGCTCGTTTCAAATGTTCTATACTTTACTCTTTCCCACTTTTTTTTAGGAGCACCAAATGCTAAATTCTCCAGCAAGGGTCTCAAGATTTACCCCAAACTAGAAGATTATCCATTCATAGCTTCAATTCAATATTGTCATCCTACTTATGGTTACTGCTACAGCATTTGCGGTGGTGTAATTGCCAACAAAAACTGGGTATTGACCAGTACAAGTTGTATACATGAAGCTCGTAAGGTTATCGTTGGAGATTTACGCGGAAATGAATCACTTTCCGTTAATATTGCAGCTATATACAGTTATCCCAACTCCACCAATATGTAAGTTATTTTAACTTTTTATATTTGTGTATAAATAACGCAATAAAATTATATGAAATTTTATTCTCCTTTTTGACAGAACCTTTTCTTTTCATGAAAAGACAACTGACTTAACAACAACGATAAAACAAAAACATACATAGGTTGTGGGTTTGGTTCCATGCTCTATGTCAAGTGTGACAACTCGCACTCTTTGAACGCGTTAAATAATTAATAGTCTAGTCATATTCTTTCAAAAACATACACAACATTTCTTCCCTCTTTTAAAAATTAAAGCGTATGTGATTAATTGGCCGAGAATCTGGATGGTGGGAATCTCGTCCGGTTTGATCTGCGAGGATTATGTGGCGCAGGTATCCTTTGCTGTTTTGGGACAATTGGTGTCGCTGGTACAACTGACCTTTGTTGTCTCGGAGTAAGTGGAGCAGATGATGCCCCAGGAGATGCTGCAGAGGAGGCTGTTATAACCGGACTATTTGAAGGTGCTGTAAGCTCATAGAAGCGTACTGGTCTTGGTAGTTGCGTAGTCTCTAGTTGTTTTGAGTTAGCTTCAGGATCACTTAGCGGTTTTTGATCTGGGAAACATCTAATTTGGTCGATGTGTCTTTTCGCTTTTTATTGTCTCCATACTGTATCTCGTCATGGATATCTCCTAGGTGGGTAATGACAGTACCTGGAATCCATTTGTCCAACCTTGGGTTGCCAGACAAGAAGAACTTTTTTACAGCCCAAACGATGGCGAGTGCTTCTTTATCTATTTGAGGGTACCTTTTTTCCGCAGCTGACATCGTGCGACTTGCGTATGCAATTTGACGTTCCTGTCCATTACTGAGTCGGTGAGATAGGACTGCCCCCAATCCCGTACTGCTTGCGTCTGTTGCCAACAGCAACGGAAGTGACGGATCGTACTGCATCAGGACTTGCGGCGAGATCAAAATCTTCTTGATGTCCAGGTAGGCCTCTGTACCAGCTGAAGTCCATGCAAAGGGGTCCTTGAGGAGCATATCTCGAAGAGGACGTTCCCTTGTTGACAGGTCGGGGATGAAAGAGCTGTAATATGTTGCCTTGCCAAGAAAAAGTTGCAGTTCCTCCGGTGTCGATGGCTTCGGAGCATCTCGTACCGCTTGAATGTGTCCATCCGATTTATGTATCCCATTTACGTCGACCTTGTGGCCCAGGGCTTCTAGAACTGTTTTTGCGAAAGAGCATTTTGAACGGTTGAGTCTTAATCCATGTATCCTAAAACGCTCCAGTGTTGACGTTAGTGCCTGCAGCAGGTTATCAAATCGATCCGCGTAGACGATGATGTCATCAAAGAAATTGACGACATTGGGTAGATCCTGGAGAACTGTGTCCATGCGTCGCTGCCAAATAGCGGGGATATTTGCTGCTCCATACACCGCGCGTGTTGGTCTAACGAGTCCATGGGTGGGAGTATTTAGCGTTAACGCGTGACTAAATTCTTCATCAACTTCTAAGTGCGTATAAGCGTCGATGATGTCCAGGTGGCAGAATAGGGTTGCGCCTCTCAACTTGTTGAAGAGATGCTCCTCTTTTGGGATCGGATGTTCGTCAATTATGATTCTTGGGTTCAGTGTTGGTTTGTAGTTGCCGGTGATTCTTAATTTACCGTTTTTCTTGGCCACAATGTGGGTAGTTGAGGCCCATTCCGAGTAGTCGACTCGATTGTAAAATCCTGAGGCAATTTTAGCATCGATTTCCTTGGCGTATGCATCTCGTAAGGCGAGCGGTACTTCCCGCGCTCGGAATAAGACTGGCATAGCTCCTGGTTTTAACTTCATTTTCGCTGGAGGACCTGTCAGTTTGCCAGGGGTTTCTCCAAATAAATCATCATATTTGGTTAGTAAATGGTCCAGCTGTTTCTCTTGGTCGACGGTGAGGGCTTTCGGAACTTCTGTGGTGGATATTTGGTGCACTGGGGTTGGCTTGGTGAACAGGCCCTCAAAGTCTATTTCGTGCACAAATTCTGCGATCCATTCTCGGCCCAGAAGCGTGTCGAATTCTTCATTCACTACATAGAGATTGAGCGCCTTCGTGGTTGCTCCAATGGTGACGTTAACAGAGACACGACCGATACAATTGATCCGGTGGCCCGTGTAACTGGCAAAGTTTCGGTCTGTCTTCTGTAAATTAAAAACATGATCAATTTTGTCAAGATTATGTTTGCTTATAATTGAGCAAGGAGCGCCTGTATCAAGTTCCATTTTGACTGTACTGTCCTCTATCTGGACTGTCAGTATCTGTCGTCCTGGTGATGGTACTGAGCCGATGATCTCAAGTTTACTTAACCGTTGTACTGCAGTTGTACTGAGTCGATTTCATCGTTGATCTCTCCGGAAGCAAGTTCTTCCTCGGTAAGCTGGTTCGTATTTTTAGTTTTCCTGGACTTACATACCCTGGCGATATGTCCTTTTTTTCCGCATTTGTTACCTTTGCTGTTCAAGAATCTACATTGACTGCGAGGGTGTGTCTCACGACATCCTGCACATGTGTACTGGTTATCCTGGGTTCTGTCATTGTGCTAAAATTGGTTGTCGGCTGCTTCCTGTTTGTCCGTATACTTTCTTTCGCCCTTGTTGATTCCAGTTCTTACGCGATAGCGGTTTCTCGTATTCAATTTTGTTTGTAAGCTCGGTCTTCGCTTGTGTGGTATTTACCTCATCTGCTGTATTGCGCATGACTTCCAGCGCATGTGCAATTTCGTACGCGTCTGTGAATGATGTCGGTTTCTTCGAAATTATTTCGTCACAAATTTCTCGAGATTCCAGACCCAATAGTAGTTGTTCTATCAACATCCGGTCGAGAAATGTATCATATTCGCAATACACGGCGGCCTGCCTTAACCTCAACGAGAAGTTGGCAATAGTTTCCCCTTTATTTTGTCTGATCTGTCGAAACTTTATACTTTCGGCGAATTTATTTCGAGTTGAATCGAAGTGGCGTATCAGTTTCGATCTTATTTCATTGTAAGTGTTTCTGGATCAACAGGGCTCACCAAAAACTTCAGTGCGTCATTAAGCTCGGGCCCCATATAGACACGTGCGTAACTTGCGTGTTTGTCTTCTGGAATTTTGCTCAGCTCAAGTGCCCAGGAGAAGCGCATGAAATAGTCGCTGATCATGGTTGCATCGGTGGAACGATACGATCCCATGGCGAACGGAGGCGGGCGCGGAAATGCTGCTGTGGCAGCGGCTTCTGTGGTAACATTAGTCGTGGAGGCTTGGATTGCGTTAGCTATCATGCTGGAGACAGCCTGAAGTAGTTCAGGAGTAACTGTCGGAGTGGCTGGCATCGTTGGTGATTACTAAGTTGATGCAGGAACACTATATACTTTCGATCCCACTTCTGACACCACTTTTATATTTGTGTATAAATAACGCAATAAAATTATATGAAACTTTATTCTCCTTTTTGACAGAACCTTTTCTTTTCATTCATAAAAAGACAACTGACTTAACAACAACGATAAAACAAAAACATACATAGGTTGTGGGTTTGGTTCCATGCTCTATGTCAAGTGTGACAACTCGCACTCTTTGAACGCGTTAAATAATTAATAGTCTAGTCATATTCTTTCAAAAACATACACAACATAACCTTTTTTGAAAAGTATAATAAATGATTGTCCTGGAGCGTCTATCCAAAATAATTTAGATACCAATAATATCAATTTTTTTTTCAGGTCCGGTCCAAATGACCTTGCTCTATTTAAGTTAGCTGAAGATCTCACCTTTAATCACAAAGTGCAACCAGCAAAATTACCAACTCAAGGCCAAGAATTCAGCGGTACAGCTGATTGGGTAGGTTACGCCACCTCATTCTTGCCTAATCAAAACTTTCTTAATGGCGGGATTAATGACACCCTTATTTCTAACGATGGTAAGTTTCGTTTAGCAGCACAAGTATAAACATTAAATTATTAAAAATTTTAGACATGTATAGCACATTTTCTTTGTAAGTTTTACCAAAATTTTCTATCATCAGTTAGTTGGAATAGATTCTCTATATTTACAGTTTACAATAACTTTGTATCAAACCTAAATACTCACAAATTAAGAAACTAAATTTAACCCTACGTACAAAGACATAATCAAAATCAAGAAACCATGTATTACTTCAGAAAACGCATCAGTGTGCAAAGAGGATGTTCTTTTGTTCTCCAATGAATCGAACTATAAATAAAAATTGATAGGCAGGCCCTTGTCCCTCCTGAACCGGTAGGCACTGGAGGTCCCAATCCGACAATTCTCTAAACCAGTGGTTCTTAAACTTTTTTGGTGACGGAACCTTTTTGAAAAGTGAAATATTTGACGGGGCCCTAAAAAAAGTCCTTCTTGCTCTAACCTCTTGCCAGATTCCTTTCATTTCTATGCGGAGCTCCTACAACGAAATTCTCAAAATCATACACGCCTTCCTCTTTCTGACTTCTAAAAAAAAAGCTCCTTCAACCCGAAAAACCAAAATTGTATAGTATACTATTTTTCTTCTACCTGACTTCTAAAAAAAAAAGATACTCTCAACACAAAATACCTCAATCATATACTCGTTCCTCTTCCTGACTTCTAAAAAAAAAGGTCCTCCAGCCCAAAATCCCCAAATACCTAAATCCTTAGATTAAAGAGACCGAAGATGTAACATTACACACTGCGCATGTTGTCTATTTTAAGCCAAAGTAACCCACCAATTGAAAATCATTGTTGCACGACGCCACCCGAATTGCTCCGATTTCACCTGAGTTTAATCACCATTGACAGCTGTTTTTTGATTTATTTGTTGGTACTTTAGCAATTTAAAGTGCTCTAGTTAATCAATTTCAAGTTCAAAATGTCACGATGTATCTTGAAAAATTTTATGTACTTATAATACAAGTACTACTGTTATGAATATATTCGTTTTTAGCGGTAAATATTTATTAACGTTTTGATATAAAGCGCCATGATTCTCTGGGCTGAATACTTCAGATCCGCATTAAGAGGTTTCAATAAATATTAAGCATCAGAAATTAGCTTTCATATTACTTACATAAATTTACAAAAGGGTAAAATGTTGAACATTTAATTTAAATAAATAGTAAATAGGCATTATTGCTAACGAAATTTTGTATTTAAAAAGTAGTTTTATAAGAATGTTTTCTAAAGGTAGTTTTTAGCCCTTTTTGGTAGATAAATAAGAGGTAAAGAATCATAGTTGCTAGCAAAATTTTATTTTTATAAGGTATTTTTATAAGAATATTAGATGAAATACAGGATGACCTACTTAAAATTTCAAGGTTCATCTTATTTGCGGTCAAATCGAAAGTGACATTGAATTTTCAGTCTTAAAACAAAGTAATCTAGTATAAGCAAAAAAAAATACTAAAGTTACAGGAGTTAGGTCCGATTCCACCGTTGTGTTAAACGGAGATTAAAATGACAGTGTTAATGTAAAAATGTCATTTTAAACTTCGTTTAACACAACGGTGGAATCGACCCTTAGTCACGTTAATAAAATGTTACATTACAAACCCCTAAACAACTCGAACATAATTTTCGTTTACTAAAAAAAATCCAAAATTTAGCAATATTTATTTATTATACAATCGAATGCGATTTCAAAGATAACTGGATCAAAAAATCCGAATCTCTAAATTTTGGAGCTAAATAATCAGATAAAAGCAAGCGACCGATAGGGGTTACAAAAATAATCGATTTATCGATAATTCTAATATTTTTTAATGAAAATCGATTTATCCGCTGTTTTTAATAAATTATTTTCGTTTTTTTTAAGATAATGTATTAATCGATTTTAAAGGAAATACAATAAAAGTAGATTTTTTCAAAATAATCGATTTATCGTTTAATCGGTTTTTTAATTATTTGATTATTTTCAATTTTTCAAAGATATTATATGAAAATATTCGATTGGATATAATCGGTTATTTTACATAATCGATATTTTGGTTATTTTTTTAAAATTATCGATTTATTGGATAATCAGCTTTTTAATAATCAATTATTTTCGATAATCGAATAATCAATTTCAAAGGAAATATGAAAAAAGGATTATTAGAAAATAATAGATAATTCGTTTTATTTTTTGGAAAATCGATTTATCATAGAATCGGCTTCTTAATTAATTGGTTATTTTCGATTAGGCGATTATTTTGGAATTATTGATTATTTTTGGTATTTCAAAGATAATAGAATTATCGATTTTAAAGGAAATACAATAAAAATAGATTATTGATAATAATCGATTGATCGAAAATAATCGATTATTTAAAATAATCGATCATTCTGTTTTTTTGAAAATCGATTTGTCAGTTAATCGACTTTTTAATTAATCGATTATTTTTGAAATACAATAAAATAGATTATTGGTAATAATCGATTTATCATAGAATCGGCTTCTTAATTAGTTGATTATTTTCGATTAGGCGATTATTTTGGAATTATCGATTATTTTCGGTATTTCAAAGATAATCGAATTAACGATTTTAAAAGAAATACAATAAAAATAGATTATTGATAATAATCGATTGATCGAAAATAATCAATTATTTAAAATAATCGATCATTCTGTTTTTTTTTAAATCGATTTATCAGTTAATCGACTTTTTAATTAATCGATTATTTTTGATTTTTCAAAGATAATCAAGTAGTTGATTTTAAAGGAAATGACAAAAAATATATTGTTTAAAATAATCGATTATTTTCAAAGATCGATAATTTATTTCGATAATCACTCATCCCTAGCGACCAAATGACTTTTAATAGATTTCAATTTTAAAATGTTATCTGGTTTCAGACATATGCATTTCTAGAGTTTTATGTGACTCATCCTTTATAATAATTAATATTCTTAAAGAAAGAAGCCTTAATATACTTTTTTCTGAGGTTACAATACAAAACAGCATTTTCTCATTTTGACTAATTTTTAATAATATGTAATAGCCGTAGAAAAAATATAATGTTCAACTCATAAGGGTAGATTTGCAGTATTAGCCTGCGCACATGCTATTTTTATAATACTCGTAGACAATGAGTAACATTTTTTGCTCTATTAACAATATACTATTTCAACATTTTACTGTAATCTCTTGCAGAAAAGTCCGTAGTAAATAAACGCTAACGAAATATTCTATAAAAGGTCTTCTCTTTACATAAAATGTCGTGGCATCTGTTTGATATTAAAAAATCACGTTAATTTTATTTCATAATACAAAATTCGATTAAACACCTTTTAAATAAACCTAATAGTTCATGAAGATGCTAATAAACAAAGTCCGGTCCCTGTCACAGAGTTCGGGTCGCCGCGTGTCGCCGCCCAGTTCCCCCACTCCGTTAACCCTTCTTTAGAAATTGGCAACATTTGCGCAGGTTTAAAACCGGTGTATGTTATATCTCTGGTCTCTTTTATCTAAGCCTAAATCATATAATTCCTAAAAAAAGGTCCTCAACCCAAGTCCCCTTGTAGCGATAGGGCCCCACAAAGGCTTTGCGGAGCCACAAGGCTTTCGCGGACCACACTTTGAGTAACGCTGCGCTAAACGAATATTTTGGGTGCACTTCAAAATCTTTGTACCAATAAAATTCTACCCCTTGAGACTACACATGACGCCTTTAAATTTTTTTACGATTGGTGTAAAAAGGTCTTTTGATTGTAAGCAAAATAAACAATTACATTGTTAGGAAAAGTATAATAAAACTCTGACTAGGAAAAATTCCTAATGTTTTGGTAAAAGGCCTTAAAAACTAGTGTGTTTGTAACGCGATTTAAATAAATAATATTAGGTCGGTTGATGCAGAGAGTTTATTTATAAATTGATTTAAAAACTGTTAAAATGCCTATTGTAAACTCCTTTTTTAACATATTTTAATAAAATTTTGGTAAATTAATTTTCTTTGTAAACTTTTTAAGCAGACAGACTTTGTGTTTAATACCTATAATGTAAAAACAAACTATTTTATCCTTTTAGATTGTAAAAAAGCCATCAAGTCATTTGTCCTAAACGTAGACGGTACTTTATATGACAGCAACATATGTACCTTAAGCAAAGCAGCAACCACTAGCCTAGGTGACGTCGGTGGTCCTCTATCTCAAAACGGAACCGTCATCGGTACTGTCTCATGGTACATTTCTCCAACCTCGTTAGAAGGAGGTCCAAATGTGTTCACCAAGCTGTCTAACTTCATTGACTGGATCGAAAAAACCATTGCTGAAAATAATTAAATTGTATGATTTTGTATGATTCTTATTTTTTTGTGGGAATTAAATATAATCTAATGATCATATATCAAAGAAAGGTTTTTTTATGTTTCCTAAAAAGGTTTTAAATCTTCGTGATGTACCTTTACAGAACACAGTGAGATGATGCAGTCCCTATAGTTATATTATTTAAATATTTATATATAACTGACAAATAAACAAAAATTGATTATTTTAAGTTTGATGTTCATTTCAGTAATTACCAAAGCAAGTAGTTAAATTTTTATGTTGTTTTTTTACTTGAAATTATGTATATAACAGTCACAAATAGTTTTTTTTATTTACAATACACATCATAATTATACCTACTAAAAATCTGTTGCCAAACATAAAATTTCTTCGGATGATTTAAATTCAAACAGTATTGCAAGTTAATGTGTTTACATTACAACTGTTAAAAACGTAAACTTGGCATCATGTTCGATCAGATTGTTGTGTTTCTGCCGCGGACACCAACGTTGGAGCTTCAGAAATTTTGTAAATAATTTTATCTATCTTGGTTATAACTATATCTATGGAAATAATCATGCAATTATAATGTAGCACGCCACTGTAAAACTAAAGCAGGGTCGCCTCTGATCCTAGGTTCAGGGCGCGTAATCAAATGTGGAGGCCATCACTATAATATAATTGAAGTCTATTTAAATTTAATTTACGCCAGATGTAAACAGAAGCAGGTGGACGCTAAAATTGAGCAGGGCCGTATTTTACTTTTCCGTCTTGCAAAAATGTAAAATAAAAGAGTGTAATTGTGAAATTATTTTTTTATTACGATAAAAACATATTTTGTAAAGTAAAACTATAAAATAAATGCCATACACGGTCTCCCAGAGTTTAGTGACATTTCTGGACGAAGATAGGTGAGCGACATAAACTGCATTAACCTGCAATACAAATTAATAAATGATATAGAGCATTAAAACAATCATATTATAAAATTATATTGTACAGGGTGTCCAAATAATTGCAAATTCTTTAATAGCTAATATATATCTACTAAAAGCATTAAAAAAACTTTAAATAGGTATAAGAGGTATTTGGTATTTGATTTAAAATTGTGCATCTTAAAAAGAAACCTTTTGTATTTTTGATAACTTTTGTTCTTTATTGTTCTTGTTCAACAAGTATTTAGATTAGACAACTTGTACCCTGTATTATAGCAATCTTCCTTACTTGACTTAGCACTATTCTGAATCGGATAAATTAGTTAGACTTGAAAGGCTATCTTCATTAATCAAAATTACAAGTGGTTCTACCTGAACCTCTATAATATTATCCAACTCCCACATTTTTACTTCAACTTTTTGGCGAACATGGTCGATACACTTTTTCCATTTTTCTGGAGAAATTAATAATATTACTTCTTCAAAAAGAATTTTAATGTCTCCAGATTTAAATGTTGAGTTTTTATCTGCTACGTATTGTTTAACGTCAATCTAGATTAATTCAATAGGGTTAAGTTCACAATGATACGGAGACATGTGAAGTATTATGTTGTTTTGCTGCTTAGCCATTTCATCTATTACATACCTATCATAATGTTTATGTTGTTTACCAAGTTTTAGAAGTTGGATCTTAAGCATTTGGTAATCGAATTCAATTTTTTTCCCTTATAGCCATTTTTAAATATCACCTTTTTTAGACGTCGTAGATATTTTTTCCATCTTTCTCGAATAATAATGCAGTTATCTTCTAATTTTGGTAGGGTGTTTGAAAACCACTCTTTGAACGATTCTCCACACATTTCTTCATGGTAGTCACCGGATTTTTCAACTCAAATACATAAAGTGCATTAGAGACAAAGCCTTCTTCACTTCCAATATGGCATATGAGCTGTTTTTACGCACATACCTGATGGGTTTTTAAAACCAGTTAAAAGTTCATCCAAAAAGGCTTATCTGGATGAAAAAACCGACATATCGAAACATACTTTTGATTTGGTGTGGCCTGCGTTAATCCAAGTCTCATCAAGATAATATATTTTTGCTTTTCTTCTCTGTACCGTTTTATTTTTTGTGGCGTAGGATGAAACAATTTCATTTTTGTCTAAAAGCAAACTATTTTTTCCTCGAGTTTAAAATTTAAAATTAAGGGTTTTGAAAAGCTTGTAAAATGTAGCTCGCTTAAAAGTAGACAAATATGGATCAAAGTTGACTTCTTATAAAAACTTATCAATTGTTAATTTCTAAAGAAGAATTGATGTACTTTGCGCCTTATTGCATTTTTATCAAAATCATCCACATAGCCACCAATTTGTTTATAACGTAGCTTTCTTTTTGGTTCAGAAAATTTATGAATCTGCCTATACTCCTTCATAACATTAAAAACGGTTTTAGCGCACATCCCTGTTTTATCAGCAACTCTCCTTTCAACATCATGTACTAACATATCAGGATTCTATAAAATTTAATGCTTATAAATATTAAGAACCATTTCTTTAGTACGGATGACCAAATATCCCTTTTTCAGTCGCTTTTTAGAAGGAGTAAAACCATTTTTCTGGACTTCATCTGCTGTATCTGTGGAGGACATAGTGTCACGCAGCAATTACAAAATATAGTCAATTAAATGTCCATAAAATAGAGTAAAACATGTTCAAACTAACAACAACCACAAAAACAAAAAAAATAAATAACACAATATATGTATATCTAAACTATAATATAATGAATTATAATCAATCAAACATACAAAATGTCCAAACTAACCAACACGGTGAATGTTACCGAAACGCCGTTTATAATTATCTAAATTGAACTGAATTCGACTCTGACAAAAAATATTTGCGCGTCGTCTAAATGACTAACGACCGATTAACCAATAGAAGCGCAAAAAAATATCACGTGAGCTGTTGCTGGATGGGAGAAATTGTTTTGACGCGGCGTAAATTAAATCTGAATAGACTTTACTAATCCAATTTAAATAATACTTAAACGCATTTTTAAAACTATAAAATTTGTAGATGTTAAAAAATGTTAATGAATTTAATGCCTACGTGATATAAGCCATAATTGTATCTACTAATAATGAGAATTAAACAGGTCCACATAGATATATGGAATTCCTAGATTCAATTATATTACATTGATAAAATTGATTATAACCTACTATAAATTAGACATCACAAAAACAATATTTTATCAGAAATCAGAAATTACAAAATGTTCAGTGCTAAAGTTGTTATCTTCCTCGCTTCTCTAGCAATATGCTATGGTAAGTAAAAGTTTCTTGATTTATAATCATTTTTGCTATTTTCATAAGCTTTTTATTCCACACATTCAAGAATTTTGCAATTTTAAAAGTAAATCATATTATAATTTTAAATATGATGGGATAAATAACTAGAGCTGTACATATTTTTTAAATACACTATTCAGTTTAAATCAGTTAAAAAACAACTGTATAGCTATTTACATTATCTGCTGTAGGGGCAGTGGCGGCTGGTACCTTAAAGCAGTGTTGATGCCAGTCTACCCAGATAGCACAGGACGTCCTAAGGACGTCCAATTCATGTCCATTTAACGTCTGTACGTCCGGGACCTATTATGGACGTTTTAAGTATGTCCAGTTTAGTAAATCCTCGGGACGTCAAGAAATAGATATCCGCAAAACGTCAATTGTACGTGCTTTACTATATTTCCATGGATTCACATTCGCATTGTATTATTATTTGGTTATATTATACAAAAAACATATATAATAAGATAATATAATTAATGATTAAAGATGGCATTGTCCCAATATCCAATTGAATGAAGGCCAAATAGACAAAACCAAAGAAGATCTTTGGCAAGAAAGTGACATTGTTGACAAGTGACTTTTTATTTTTATTTATTTAGATATGATTCTGATTCAGATTCAAGCATTGAAGTGAAATATTCCCAGGGCTCAGATTTTATTAAAAAAAAGTGTTCAGTATTCATGATTCGATGGTATATACATATTATACGAGTACAAGTTCTATCATTCTAGGACTACACGATAACTCCACCGCACAACACATAAATCGTGGCAGTTTCAGTTTCAAACATTTATTTACACAGTTTTAAAATATTTACAATTTCAAATATTCACAATACATATTTATAGGATTTCTTCGCGCTTTGTCTTCTGCCGAAGTGTTCCTATTAGCCCCTATGGGGCCGTTACCGATGTCATGGCTTTATGTATCGTATCAATTTGTGTTACATTACATTTAATATGACTTCTCCTTGCTTAAATCAGCATAATAAGTCAACTAAGAGGGGCTAACTAGACAATATTTGATTACGTGTTGTAGTTTTTGTCTGATTTTAATTATGTCTTATGTTCCCTGAAAAACTAGTCTGAAAAAACAGGGTTGTCTTTGTGAGTGTGTACGTTGGGTGGTAGTTTACGTGCATGTTTAATCAAATCACTCGACTGCACAGTGATTTCCCCGTCCAGAACAGGGACCATGGCAAGCCAAAGCTCCCGCAACTGGACGATGACGTCACCGAGCAGTCTTCCGTCCGACTACTTTTGTCAAGAAGTTGGTTTTGTGATTTGATTATTCAGTGTTGTCTTGTTGTTATGGAGGAATGTACGTCTTTTTCCTGTCTACCTGTCTCGTGTGTATATTGTCAGTGCACTATGCAGACATCCATGTCTCCTGTCTGCACCATCTCTATCAGATATTGTTAAAATGTCCTCTAGGATGTTGTTTGGGAGGCACTTTTCATAAAAATTGTTTGATAATTTAAGAATGTGAGTTTTGATGGGATCAATGGATGTTTGCACATGCATGTCGTTTATCCTGGCATAGCGGTTGTATCCCAGAGCCAGCCTAAGACACTTATTTTGCATTGTTTGCAACTTTTGATAGTGAGAGTTTGCCATGGAGCAGTAGACTGGGCATCCATATGTTAGTATTGGCCGCAATACTTGCTTGTAGAGCAATAATTTATTTTCTACGGTGACTCCACTTCTCCTGTGGAGCATGGGGTATAAGGCTTTGAATGCACCCATGGTTTTTCCATATCTGTCTAATATGTGGTGTTTGAACGTTAGCCTCCCGTCTAATATGAAACCTAGGTATTTTAGTTTATTTTTGGCTTGAATTGATTGATTTTGGACTTTTAAATTAGTTATAATCGGATTTAGTTTCTTTCTTGTAAGTAGTAGGCTTTCTGTTTTAGATACATTTAATTTGATTTTATTATGCTCTAGGTAGGGGACTAACGTTCTATTCACATGGATGTCCAGTCTCCTGGTGGCGATTTCAGCAGAATCTGAGGATTTAAATATGCAAGTGTCGTCGGCGTACAAGGCCGTCTGTATACCATTACTACCCATTGGTAGATCATGGGTCATAATAGTATACAGATGCGGCGCAAGTACTGAACCTTGGGGTACACCCGCTTGCGCAGTGTAAGGTCCGCTTCTATTATTATTTATTTTGATGTGGAATTTACGGTGATGTAGGTAAGTTTGGATTGTTTTTACAATGGCAACAGGGTAGTCATGCATAAATATTTTGTATATTAAACCGTCGGTCCAGACGGTGTCAAAGGCCTTAGCAGCATCGAGTGCAACGAGTACGGTTTGTTTATCATTGTTATAGGCTTTTTTAGCATGATGGGCTATTCGTATGATTTGTGCTACGGTGCTGTGTCCGGCTCTGAAACCGTACTGTTCCGCCGGAATAATAGGGTTGTCATGTTCGTATGTCTGTAGTCTTGTTAATAAGACACGATCTGCAATTTTGGCTAAGCCATTTAATAATGATATTGGGCGGTAGCTTTCCAGTTCACCCTTGTTTTTTCCCACTTTAAGAATGGGTACGACATTAGCTGTTTTAAGAATATTGGGGTACCATTGTAGTTTAATTATTGCATTGATCAAGTAGTGAAGTTGGACCACAGCTTTTTTTGAAAGGTTTTTCAGCAATATATTGTGAATGCCATCGGGTCCCGGGGCAGTTTTGCTACGTGTACGCTTGATAATTTCTATTATCTCTTTTGGAGATGAGAGTAGACTGTTATGAACCTCCTGAATGCCCATATTTCTGATGTCTGATACTATGTCAGTGATATTTTGTTGTTCAGCGTTGTTTTGCTGGGGGTTTACGAAATTTTCCTGAAAGAATTCGCCGAAAGCGGACCCTTTTTCCTCGTCTGTCGTGTATATGTTATCGTTGTGTCTCAGTGTGGGAAGCTGCAAGAAAGGTTTTCGGAATTTCCTTACAAATTTCCACACTGAGTTGTCTTGTGTGTTTACCGCTTCCAGGGTTTTGCGCCATTGTAGATTTCTGTGTTCTAAAATTAGTCTATTTATGGCTTTGCCAATATCTAAGAGTCTTACCCTGTCAGCGGCTGTCCTGTCCGTTTGCCAGCGTCTACGTAAGTGATTTTTGTTCTTTATCATGTCTAAAATCTCTTGAGGAAGTTCGTCCTTATATGATTTCCTTACCGTTACTTTTGTTGACTTGTCCCTAGCTTGTAGGATATTATTTGTTAGTTTGACAAATTCTTCCTCAAGAGAGTTTTTGTCCGTGATGTTGTTAGTAATTTTTATGTTTTCGTCCAGTGATTTCCTGTAAGTCTGCCAGTTTGTCATTTTGTAGTCATAATAATGACCCTGTATTCTCGGAATTATGCGTTTTGTCATAATTTCCAGGTATACAGGGTCATGATCAGATGTTAGTGTCTTAATCGTCCTTGTGTTGTCGATGTTAGGGAGGTTTTTAGCTACCGCTATGTCTAAGGTGCTGGGTGTATATCCGGAGTAGGAAAAGTAGGTAGGGTCTTCGGGATAGTGGATAATCAGGTCGTTATCATCGGCGAATTCGTTCAGGTTTTTACCGCTTTGATTGGGGGATGTACAATTTGCGTCCCACCCGGGATGCTTACTGTTAAGATCACCTAGCAAAAGTACCCTATTACCCGATGACATTATCGTGTTCATTTCGCTTTTTAGGAATTTATTACTGGGACTATTGTAAACTCCCACAAATATTATGTTGTTAATTTTTATTACAATGTGTTCTTGAGATATGTTTAGTTGATGCATTCTAGAGTATGCTATTTTATTACTTATAAAGAACGCTACCCCACCCCCTGTTTGATCAGGCCTATCGTGTCTTATTACGTCATAGTCTGTGATTTTAAAGTTAAAGTTTGGTTTGAGTTTAGTCTCTGATAAGAAAATTATGTCGAATTTATATTTATGCACGAAACTGCGAACAAGAGAAGATTTGTTCCGCATCCCATTAACATTGTAGAAACAAACTTTGAGTTTTTGTGTGTCTCGTTCCAAGAGTTCAGTTCTTAAGGTTAAAATTGATGTCTATGTTGGTCATGAAAAGATTATAGGTCTCAAAGACTTCTTGTCCATTTTTACATTCAATTAATTTAGCGTTAAGCGCTCTGACTGCTCTAGTTAGCTCCCCTATGTTGACTAACCTGTTTAACGTAGCGAGTTCTGTGTTTAAAGCCGTGATATCGTTCATTGCCCCTGTTGGAGTTGGAGGGTTGCTTCTTCTAGGGTTTTGTGGATTATTATCTCTTTTATTATTATTATTATTAGGTAGTTCTGGGAACTCTTCTCTTTGGTTGGTGGCATTTTGCTTGCTATTTCTGGCATTCCAGTAATTTATTGCTGGTGGTGGAGCAGGAACCATCTTAGGCTTTATTTTTGGCCTCCTTTCTTCGAGCCTATCTAGTTTGTCCGTGTACGCCTTACATTTAGTGTAGTTCGCAGGGTGATCACCCCCGCAGTTGACACACGTGGCCGGAGTGTCTCTTGATTTTACACACGTGCGGGTATGGTGATCCCCTGCACATTTCAGACATTGGGAGGGCCTCCCACAATTGGCGGTAGCGTGCCCCCACTGCTGGCAGTTGTGGCACTGTATAATCTGCTTGGCTGACTTGCGGAGTTCCCACGTGACTCTTGTGTGTAGAACAATTCTTGTATTTCTGTTTAGGTAGTCTAAAGTCAGCGCGGGGTCCGTCACCACCAGGAATAGGGGTCGCTCTTTCGTTTTCATCTGGTAAATTGCACGTGGTTTTATATCGTGTTCCTCCTCGAGGTCTTCTTCAATGTCTGAAATCTTTGTACCTTCGGCTAGTCCTCTGAGAACAAAGGCGTGGGATTTATCGTCTCTATGAGTGTATGTGTAATAAGACATTTTTTCGTCTTTCATGTTTTTGAGGACTTTAGAGTGATCGTCTTTGCTTTCAACAAAAAGAACCGTTGTATAGTTAGTGTGTTTCAATGAGAATTCTCCGGTAACTATGTTTTTTAGGTCGTTTATTAGTTCTTTTTGGTTTGTTGTCTTCCCATCAATGACAATCGGAGGCATTATGGTTTTGTTTTTGTGTGAGTTGTTTTTATTTGAGGAATTTTTCCCTGAGTTATTTGTAGGCTTAGTGGTGTCATTTGGCGTAGGTCTAGGCGGGATGTTTTGTTTGTCTTTTTCATTGATAATTAGAGGTGTAAATTTTGCTCCTTTTTTCCGCTTTTTTACTATTTTTCCTATTTCATCTTCTAACTCAGAGTCAGAATCGGTCAATACTTGGAAAGTATTTTTAGTTGGCGTTAGAGTTTTTTTTGTTTTTTCCCTAATTAACTTAGTGAAATTCGAACTAAATTTCCTCGGTAATACAAAGGGTTCTTCCTTTTTTTTGGCAGCTTCTGCTTCCTCCTGTTCTTTTAACTCTCTTAGGTATTGTTCCCTTTGAGTTTGGGATCTCACCTCAAATAAACTATTTGGGGAATGTGGAAGGTCATGATAGTTATCCTTTTTTGTAGCTCCTCTCATGTCATCTTCTGACGTGTGACTTTCATAGTGTAGGATATTCTCTACTACGCTGCTTGGGACATCTGTTCTTTTTAGTCTGGGGTCTGAGTACGATCTCCCCCTTGAGGAAGGGTCTCCCCTGGGGTCTCTTGGGTTATGTTTTGAGTGAGATGGGATAGCAGTGTGTCCAGTCGAAGAACTACTCAGTTCATCCTTCTTTTGTCCACACTCTTTCCCGTCTGTAGGTTTGTATGGAATGAAAGGTGGTATCATCCCACTAAAATCATTTGTTCTGAAGTCCAGGAATTTGGCTATTACGTTGGGGGGTAGTGGTAGAGTTTTTATGGGGTTTTTCGGGGGGTTATCTGCTTTTACATAGTCAGATTCAAACTTGTCATTTTCAGTGTTATTTTGTTCCGTCTCTGTGTTGGATTCACCAACTACAGTTGTATCCATGGCGTTATCCGAGCTCTGGATTGACTCATCAGATTTTTCCAGTATTTTTATTAGATTTTCTACATCTTTACTTGGGTTTTTTGCAGTTTTATCCTCGTTGGGGCTATTAGTGCTGTCTAAAGATTCCTGACTGTCATGGA
Source organism: Psylliodes chrysocephalus (assembly GCA_927349885.1). Classification (NCBI taxonomy): domain Eukaryota; kingdom Metazoa; phylum Arthropoda; class Insecta; order Coleoptera; family Chrysomelidae; genus Psylliodes; species Psylliodes chrysocephalus. The sequence goes on along the minus strand of OV651822.1, from coordinate 6,469,112 downwards.
ATTCCATGTCTTCCGAGCCAGTCATGGAGGGCTTTGGGGAGCCCGTATCCCCTATTGTCGGGCTGTTTGTGTCTGTATTTGTGGTATTGAGTCTTTGACGGTCATCTGAAGGTCGAATTTCAGGAATTTTGACCGGGAGGTCCCCCTGGATGGTACTATTGACCCCAGGTGTTAAGTTAGTATCCACACAGTCAGTACTCACTGTGTATGGTATATTCTGCTTCAGTTTGGTCTTTTATTTTCTCGGAGTGTTAAGTTTGGCGACTTTTTGTATTGCTTCTGTGTCTACCCGGCATTTATTTTTCAGCCTCTTTGTGTATGTGGTTTCGAAGCCTTCTTCTTCAATTTTGTGGGCCCTTTCGGGCTCTGGTTTGGTCCGGTTCCCTATGGGAATGTTATTACTTACGCTGGCGAGGAGTTATACTATGAAAAATTGGAAAAATATTTATTTGACAGCTGTCACAATGTGATAAACAATAAATCGACGTGGATTTGCTCAACTATACCCTAGACGAGCTCTAGGTAAACATAAATCGTGGCAAGCCTCGACTTCAGTACCAGGCGATGACGTCACCGAGCAGTCTTCCGTCCGACTCAAGTTGGTATCTAGTCTGAGGAGGATAAAGGTATGGCTCTCGGTAGGTGCTCTGGAGACCGATCCATCGTTCAGTCCGTCGTCCGACTAGATTGTGTAAATATCTAGTCTTGATGAGCTGTTATTTTATATTTCTGTCGCTGTTGAAAAATAAGGATGTGGTTGTCTACCGTTTGAGTCTGTAAATGTCAAGTTTTGCATGTATACAGCCGTGTTTTCTACGCACGTCATCCCCCCGATGTATGCTTAGGATAATATCCCTAACATCATCGGGAAGACACCGCTTGTAGAAATTCTCAGCAGTTTTTAATATGTAATCTTTAATTAGTGGGGTGTCTGTCTGTCTGTGCATTACTGTAATTCTGGCACCGACAGCACTAGACGAAAGCATTTGTTTTGTATTTCTAATTTTGTGTAATAACAGTGTGCTATAAGAGCGTAAGATGGTATTGAACATCAGTAATTTATTTGACAGAGTGACTCGGCTTTTCCTATTGAGAATAACATATAGAGTTTTAATTGCCACGTGATTCTTAGCCACTCTGTCTTTTTACATGTAAGTCGAATGTTAATCCTTCGTCTAACAGAAAATCGGCGATATTTACTTTCGAAATTACCAAAATTGTTTCCACTATCTGGAAAGTCGGCCGGGATTGACAATGGTGCGATTTTCTGTTCTTCATCCTCCGAATTATTTTTGAAAAGTATGTGGAACACTGATGAGTTACTTTTGTCTTTATCACCTTTCTTCATTCTTTCGTTTGCCACAAATTTTGAATCACGCGACGAGTGGCTTTAGTGTCAGGAGTGGTTTGAATTAGGGGCTTTTTCTGGATCTGGCTCATTGTTATAAAAACAGCACAGACTGACATAAACCCAACAACTGCGACGTAAAATTTAGGGCAAATTCTATTTTGATTTCATTACTAAACGTTTTAAAATCATCCCTATAAAATAGATATCTCACTTTATTCTTTTCCACTTTTCTTTTAGGAGCACCAAATGCTAAATTATCCAGCAAAAAACTGAAGATTTCCCCTGGCGTTGACGTCAAAATAGAAGATTACCCATTCGTAGCTTCCGTTCAATGGTGTAATCGTATTTATGGTATTTGCGAAAACATTTGCGGTGGTGTAATCGTCAACGAAAACTGGATATTGACTAGTGCGAGTTGTGCATTTGAAGCTCGTAAGGTTATTGTTGGAGAGTCCGACTTAAATGCAAAACACAAAGTTATCGTTAACGTTGCAGCTAAATACAAGCATCCTAACTTCACTAACAAGTAAGTTTTTCTAATTTTCGTTTAGAAGTACCTATATTAAATTACAGTCTAGCCTTACATTAGTGTTACATTAGTTTGTTTATTCTACGAAAATAATGACATGTGGCTAAAAATTTGCTGAGGGTAATTGTGTTTGAATATAGTTAGAACTTTTTATATTATCTTGATAATTGTAGTAATAAATTACATTAATTAAAATATATTAATGGTGCTTACTCCGTTTATGTAACAAAAAACTGGCTTTGTTTATTTTTCTATTATTAAATTTACGAGGTATCTTCCATATTTAAACTATTGTAAACAATGCCTCCAGTAAACTATAAGAAGTGTTCAGCTTCAATTACTAAAAGCAGTTACAGCATTGGCTACAGTAAATATAAAAAATATTTTCATAAGGATGTCTGTCGTGACTTGAATAATTTTACCAAGGATTTGAAAAATCCTACAGGTAAAGGATTCGTTTGTCCAATCATGTAGGCCCACTATGTGTTCCGCTGTTCCTTTATCCGATGATTCCTTATTTAATAAAATTAAAGATTAATTTGTTGGTAAGCTAGAGTCTCATATTAAACTAGTTCATGATGAAAATAAAAATCTAATTGCCAAATATGACCAAAGAATCAAATGTTTGGAAGATGCAGTACTCTCCTTAAATATTGAGATTAATTATTTTTATGGACTAATAAATATTCTTCATATAATACCAAATTTTTTTCAGGTTCGGTCCAAATGACCTTGTTCTACTTAAGTTATCTGAAGCACTGACCTTTAACGACAAAGTGCAACCAGCAAAATTGCCAACTAAAGGTCAAGAATTCAGCGGTACAGCTGTTGTGACTGGTTACGGGGACCCTTACCTTCTTGACCTCAACAATCTCAAAGCCGTCCCTAATGTGACCCTCATTTCTAACGCTGGTAAGTATTTTTTTAGCAGCATGAACATAAAAATAAGATTATTGAAAGTTTTAGAAATTTATAGCATATTTTAGAAAATTTTGGTTGCAATAATATTTTTATGAGTTTTACCAAAATTGTCTCACGCCATAGATGAAATAGCTTTTAGATTTGGAATTTCGAGTACGATAACTACCAATAGGGGACAACAATTAGAGAACTATTAAACTCAAGGTTAAACCTTATAGGTACCCACACCGCCTATCATCCAATGTCCATTGGTATTGTCGAGAGATTTTCAATAAACATATTAAAATCTCTCTAAAATGTCAATCGAGAGTACAACGGCTTTTATAGATTTATATTATTAATTATTTATTTAAAAACTATTAAAAGTCGTATTGTGAACTCTTTTTACTTTCCTATCTGTATACAGATATAAGGAAAGTATAGGAATCATGATTTTTTTCGACCTCGAGTTTTCGACGGATTTTTACGTTTTGAGGTCCCCTGAATCCGTTTTGACTATTTTCGCGATGATGTGTGTGTGTGTGTGTGTGTGTGTGTGTGTGTGTGTGTGTGTGTGTGTGTGTGTGTGTGTGTGTGTGTGTGTGTGTGTGTGTGTGTGTGTGTGTGTGTGTGTGTGTGTGTGTGTGTGTGTGTGTGTGTGTGTGTGTGTGTGTGTGTGTGTGTGTGTGTGTGTGTGTGTGTGTGTGTGTGTGTGTGTGTGTGTGTGTGTGTGTGTGTGTGTGTGTGTGTGTGTGTGTGTGTGTGTGTGTGTGTGTGTGTGTGTGTGTGTGTGTGTGTGTGTGTGTGTGTGTGTGTGTGTGTGTGTGTGTGTGTGTGTGTGTGTGTGTGTGTGTGTGTGTGTGTGTGTGTGTGTGTGTGTGTGTGTGTGTGTGTGTGTGTGTGTGTGTGTGTGTGTGTGTGTGTGTGTGTGTGTGTGTGTGTGTGTGTGTGTGTGTGTGTGTGTGTGTGTGTGTGTGTGTGTGTGTGTGTGTGTGTGTGTGTGTGTGTGTGTGTGTGTGTGTGTGTGTGTGTGTGTGTGTGTGTGTGTGTGTGTGTGTGTGTGTGTGTGTGTGTGTGTGTGTGTGTGTGTGTGTGTGTGTGTGTGTGTGTGTGTGTGTGTGTGTGTGTGTGTGTGTGTGTGTGTGTGTGTGTGTGTGTGTGTGTGTGTGTGTGTGTGTGTGTGTGTGTGTGTGTGTGTGTGTGTGTGTGTGTGTGTGTGTGTGTGTGTGTGTGTGTGTGTGTGTGTGTGTGTGTGTGTGTGTGTGTGTGTGTGTGTGTGTGTGTGTGTGTGTGTGTGTGTGTGTGTGTGTGTGTGTGTGTGTGTGTGTGTGTGTGTGTGTGTGTGTGTGTGTGTGTGTGTGTGTGTGTGTGTGTGTGTGTGTGTGTGTGTGTGTGTGTGTGTGTGTGTGTGTGTGTGCTGATTAGATTTTGGGCAGAGTCGGAACATCTGGGGGGGTACTTTATAGGTGGCCATTTTTATATTTTATGGAATATATCTGTTATTTACGTTTGGGGAAGAAAATTCTTTTAATAAAAGTTACTTCTTATTTTATTATCTATAATTTTTGTTATATACAAAATTTTCCTAAAATGGTCCGTATTCGAGAAATTTGACAAAATGTAAAAAAATATTTTTTTTTATAAAAATTGTTCAAACAAAAGTTGTTTGTAATATAATTCTCTATAATTTTTATCCCATAGATAATTTCTCTAAAATGGACCGTATTCGAGATATTTGAGAAAATGTGTAAATTTCGAAATTTGAAGAAAACTCAAAAACGGATAAAGAAAAAATCAATAAATTTTAAACTTAAGTTTTATTTCGGCCTGACGTGAAATGATTAGATTTTGGACAAAGTCGGAACATCTGGGGGGGTACTTTATGGGAGGCCGTTTTTATATTTTATGGAATATATCTGTTATTTATGTTTGGAGAAAAAAATTGTTCAAATAAAAGTTACTTCTAATATTATTATCTATAATTTTTGCTTTATGTAAAAATTTCCTGAAATGGTCCGTATTCGAGAAATTTGACAAAATGTGCAAAATTCGGATTTTTATGAAAATTGTTGAAATAAAAGTTGTTTGCGATATCGATCTCTGTAATATTTGTTCATACATGATTTTTTTTAAATGGACCGTAATAGAAAAATTGTAGGAAAAGTGCTAAATTTAAATTTTTCAGTATTTTCATTTTCAATGAATATCTATAGAAAAATATTTTGCGGTAGATGTATGTGGACAATGTATATATTTAGTTTATCCTCTAAACATTTATAGAGATGCTGCAATAGGTTGTACACAATAAACGGAAAAAGCCTGTAATAACTAGATAGGAAAGTCATGTGTTGGACACATCAGATTTTTTAATATATTTTACTAAAATTTGGTAAATTCATTTAATTTTTTAAACAGACTGTGAAAACAAACTATACGTTTTCTTTTATCATTTTAGAATGTAACAAAGCCATCAAGCAACTCAACCTAGACAAAGATGTTTCTTTAGATGACGACAGCAACATATGTACCTTAAACGAAGCAGCAACTACCTGCCTAGGTGACTCCGGTGGTCCTTTGTCCCAAGACGGAACCGTCATCGGTACTGTTACATGGTACGTTGATCCGTGCTATTTAAGCCGAGGTCCAAATGTGTACACCAAGCTATCTAATTTCGTGGAATGGATCGAAAAAACCATTGCTAAAAATAGTTAAATTGTATTTTTTTTTAAAATAAAGATATATTTAATGATATTGACTTGATAGAAGAAATGTTGAAGGTAATCATTGTTAAAAACACATTATTTAATATAAACCTGAATACGCCTCTGAACAGGTATGCGCTTGCATAGAAACGACACAGTGCCAGGTACATGTCTCACAATTTCAGTTTGATTAGCGATTGGTTTCGAAGTAGGTTACTTCATCTTCATTATAACATATCCATTACGGATAAGCTGTCATAAGCTACTAATGGTTACTGTGTCTAACTTTATATTAGGTGCAATTAGACACAGTGGCCATTTCGCTAAGGTAGTGGATTCTCATCCCCTATACGTGATTAAAAATAATAAATTTCCTATACGAAAACTGGTAAATAAGTGAGAACCAAATGCGCAATGAGATCAAAACCTAAATGATAGACGGTTTTTAGACGAGAAATATATTACTTACAATCAAATAAACACCAACAATATTTCTGGATAAACCAAATAATAAAAATTTTCCTTGCATTAACCGATAAAATCATAATCTATTGAAAACTTTAGATGTTTTTAAATTATAAAATTTGCGATTGATAAGATATAGTACTGATAATTAAACATAGATTTACATAGATAGATATTTATATGTAATTCCTAGAATCTCATTTTTATTATTATACTGATAACAAAGTGTCAATCAATTTTTAAGGACTGCACAATTCCAATAAATAAGACATTGCAATAAAATTATTTTGTCAGATGATAAAAAATGTTCAGTGCTAAAGTTCTATTTCTCGCTGCTGTAGCAGTATGCTATGGTAAGTAAACATTTATTGGTTCCTAATCAAAACCGGAGTTACTTTTAGTAGTAAAAATAAACGAAAACATTCGTTCGGGAAAACAGTGGTGTTCAGTAAACAACTATTTTATTAATCTCGTCAATATGTATTGTACACATAAAGATCGACCTTCCTGTACAAATAATACAGGTTTACAAAAAAAATATCCCGGACTATTTGACCAGACCATGGTATTCCTAAATCCAATCCCGGGGTCAGTTTTGCCCCACCACGTCAGAAAAACCAGATTTCAAGTCATTTAGAGGTCAAAATGGTAATTTTTTGGAACCGGCTCCGGGACAATTTCTCAAGCGATCTGTTATGTCGAGGGGTAACTGTGTAAAGGAAAGTAAATTTTATTTGACTACGTTACATATTACAATATATGTTTGTAGCAAGTGACAAAACGTACATATTAAAATAACAGCTTATTTAGACAAAATACAGGACTACACAACGAAATAACTACATACATATAATTGTTAAGTAGAATAAAATAACTCAAATTAAGTTAGGTGAGTATATATAAAAGATAAGAGAAAACAAAATAGAGTAGAAGGTTTAAGAACTATGTAAGTCTACACCGATAGATATATTCCTCCACGGAATAAAAACAATGTGTCAACAAAAATGTTTTTAATTTTTTATTTAATGAATTGAACTCCAGCAGCTCAAACTCGGATGACAATACATTATAAAGACCAAAGTCGAGGGAATTGTTTTTTGATTTATTTAGTCTATATCTATTTATTCTTAAGTTATTAGCTTATCTGGTGGGATATGACTGCCTAGAAAGACATGATAATTTCTTATGAATTTCCAAAAGGACACTAAATATGTAAATAGTTGCTGAATAAACAAGGGCTGACAATGTTCTCTAAATTTGGAACCAGTTATGATTCTAACAGCCTTCTTCTGCAACCGAAAAATCAAAATTGCATCTGAACTGTTACCCCAAAGTGCAGTGGTGTAATTTATGTGGGAATTGAATAGGGAAAAGTAAATCGTTCTTAATATGTTACGATCTGTTATAGTATTAAGCTGCCTCAACAGATATAAGGTACTGCATAATTTAGGTTTTAATTTATTTGTATGAATTTTCCAAGTTAAATTACTAACATAACTCCAAGTAACTTAGTACTATTGCAATTTTGAGAATCGGTAACCGAAGAAAACTGCAATTCCTGAGATTTATTTTGATTTAACATGAGATTGTTAGCTAAGAATCAATGTTCAGCTTTAGTGATAATAGTTTCTGCTGTATTTTTCAATTCAATTTCCTTTTTTGCAGAGTACACAAAAGTGGTGTCGTCTGCAAATAGAATAGATTTAAAAGGACCCATTTAATTACCTAAATCGTTGGTATATATAATAAATAATAATGGTCCTAAGAGAGAACCATGTGGAAATCCATGCTTAACCGAACTAAAATTTGACCTTTGGTTCTGAAATGTAACAGCCTGAAAGCGTCCAGATAAATAAGATTCTAAGAGTTTTAACGCACTTCCTAGTAATATAACTTCTCAATGAAGATGTCATGAGAAATGCAGTCGAAAGCTTTCGACAGGTCGCAAAGAGTAACTGCTGTGTGACTACGTTGCTCAAGGCCAGACACCACTCCATGAACAACATATATTACAGCAACATCTATTACAGCTTAAACCGTTAATTGGTTGGTTCGAAAACCATATTGAGTGTCACTAAAGTAGTTTTTTGACTCAAAATAACTATAAAGACGTGATTTAATGATTTTTCAACGATCTTGCTAAATACAGATAAAATTGAAATTGGACGATAGTTGTCCACGATATTCTTATCGTCCTTTTTATTAGATTGGTCAAAGGATCCAACAACAAATCAGTAGTTTGTTTTATAATTTTAACGTTTAGTTCATGAACGTCAAGAGAATTTTAGAGTTTTTTAAGGATTTCATTGTAATCAAAACTTCGTTTTGTGTGATTTAAAAAAAAAATGATCCAACTGATGTAGGTCTTGAATTTCCAAACATTGGAAACGCTCCCCAAATGTCAACCAGGACCAGCGCAGGGCCAGCCATGTGGATAAAATATTGTCATGATCGTTGTATCTCTTGCGAATTTCAATCTCCCTGCCAAGGCGTTCAATTTCGGCGATCCATTTGCTGTGAGATAATGCCAGTGGATTCAGCACTGACCCAAATGGCCCTAGAACCTTCTCAGAACATTGGAGTTATGCTCAAGTGGTTCCAGGTATTCGAGCTCGTGAATTTTGCTTCCCTTGCCAACACGTATAATTTTGGCGATTGATTTATCGTCAGTTAATGCTAGCACTTCTCGAAGTGTTCCTAGAACATGGTCCAAAAATTGGGTGAAGCTGAGTATACTGTCCGGGACAAACTAAGGTTGCAGAAAATGGTTAATGCTGGGTGGACGGTCATGAACTCACAGCAAATGCATCGTCGCAATCGACGCTTAGCAGTGAAATAGAAAGTCGCCAGTTAGTAACTTCTTGAGCCAGTTCTCCACCTTGTGCCAGTCCTGAGCGGGACACGAAGCATAACTCCAATGTTCTGGTAAGGTTCTAGGGCCATTTGGGCCAGTGCTGGATTCACTGGCATTATCTCACAGCAAATAGATTGCCGAAATTGAACATCTTGGCAGGGAGACTGAAATTCGCGAGATATAACGATCATGACAACATTTTATCTACATGGCTAGCCCTGCGCTGGTCCTAGTCGAGATTTGGGGACCGTTTTCAATGTTTGGAAGGGATTCACGACAGTTACCCCTCAACTTAGCAGATCGCTTGAGAATCGTGGCGATAATCCGCAAGTAACTCAGGAAGAGATTAGAAAGGCACTTGAAGGTACTAGACATTTTTCAGTACCAGGCCTCGATGGCATTAACAACTTTTGGTGAAAGTATCCATCCGCATCTTGCCAGAATATTCAACTCTTGGCCAAATGCAAACGAACCAATTCCTGAGTGGTTAGTCGAAGGAAGAACAACACTTATACCGAAAAAAGGCAACCTAGCTGAGCCAAAGAATTACAGGCCGATCACCTGTCTCAATTCCTGCTAGAAGATATTTACTCGTATCTTGTATTATAAGCTCTTGAGCTTAGTAGAACAGGTTCTGAATGACGTGGTAGAGCAGCGAGGCGGTAGGAAGGGATTTCAGGAATGTAAAGAGAACTTACTGATAGACAGGTGCATCACACAAGACTCAATCCAGTACAAGCGAAACCTGTCAATGGCTTGAATTGATTACAAAAAAGCGTTCGACAGTGACATTTAAGAGAGGAGTTTTTCAGGGTGACTCACTCAGTCCCCTGCTATTCTGTATATCGGTAGCTCTTCGCCAAATTCGCGGATATCAATGTGGCACACCTGGGAATCGCACACACAAAGTCACACATTTGTTTTACATGGACGACCTCAAGGTCGATGCTATGAGCGACCGAGATTTGCAACAATCTCTGGATGTGGTGCAAGAATATACACGGGATATCGGTATGGAATTTGGATTGGAAAAATGTGCGGTTCTGAGACTTCAGAAAGGCCGTTGCGCATACCAGCCTGAGAATGATGAGATGAGATGACGAAACAAGTATCTTGGTGTTGATCAAGACCGAATGCATGACACTAACAACGTCAAAAAACGCTCCGTAGTACGTATAGGCAGCGTTTCCAGAAAATATAGGAATCCCAGTTTTCCGGAATCAACAAAGTTTCTCCACTAATATGCTTGCCGTTCCTGTGCTCTTGTATTCATTTGGCGTGCTCAAGTGGAGGCGAGAGGAACTATGGGAACTGGATGGAAGCACACGCAAGATGACGCATATGAACAAAAGCATCCACCCACGCTCATCGGTCTCACGCATTTACCTTCCACGCCATCAAGGGGGCAGAGGTCTTCTGAGTCTGGAGAGGTTGCATGATAGATTAACTGTGAGTTTGGCTTGCAAGGTAGCCAATAGTGCCGATCCACTACTGCAGCTGGTTCGAAACCATGAAATAACTTGTATCGGGGCTTTTCTTTTTAAAGTTGTAGGTAAAGTGGCAGATAAACTAGGTTTCAGATTTGAAATAGATGACAATCAATCTCTTACAAGGTTGGAACGTTAAGGCGAATTTTTTACACACAATAATTGTGAAATAGAGTTTTTATTTATATATACAATTTAACAGATTAAACTAGACCTATGGTTTATTTAGGAGCACCAAATACCAAAATCACCAATCTGCGCCTCGGTCTTCACGGTGCCACTGACGCCAAAATAGAAGATTATCCATTTATGGCTTCCCTTCAATATTGTCTTAACAAGACTTGCTATCATGTTTGCGGTGGTGTAATCATAAAGGACAGGTGGATATTGGCTGGTGTTGGTTTTACATGGGAGGCTTCAAAGGCTGTTGTTGGAGCTTCTAATTTACACGGACATGACAAAGTTATCGTTGACATTGAAGCTGTATTCCGTCATCCTAACTATTCTCGTGATTTGTAAGTTTTGTCAACTCTCTTTAAGAACTATTTTAAATCATTGTTAGGCGATGCCCTATCAATTATTAAAGTTCGATATAAAAATAATTTAAGATATGGTACTAAAATGAACAAAATTAGATAAAATACTAATTTTTTTCCAGTCAAGGTCCTAATGATGTTGGTCTATTTAAGTTATCTGAAGCACTGACCTTTAACGACAAAGTGCAACCAGCAAAATTACCATCGCAAGGCCAAGAATTCAACGGTACATTTGTTGTGAACGGTTACAATAGCATTACTACCGCTGACTACAGCATACTCCAAGCCGTCACTAATCTGTCCTTAATTTCTAATGATGGTAAGTATGTTTTATTTACAGCCATAGCACTATTCCATGGTAATATATGTTGGTAACTATCAAATGCTTAAAATTTATTATTAACCTAGAATTAATTGATATGCACCATGCATTTGACACTGTCGTTTAGTATACAGTTAATTATTAAGAGTTACCAGAAATATTTGGTTGGCTGTACTAATGTGGATAACTTCACTCAGTTTTGAATATGCATTTATATAATTTTTAATTAATATTTTTGGAAAATACAAAAAGATGTACATTCTCATAACATTTTTATTTAAATAGTTTTTGTATTCATTACTTTGTCGACCTAATTTTTCTACATCCAAGGTTTCTTCGAGCCATTACATCCTCCGCTACTCCTGCAACCAGTGGAAACCCTAATCCCCTAATCCCAGTCTCTCACAACTTTTCTTCATAACTAATAACAGTCTTAATTTGTCAATACACAGCCGAAATATTTGCTACTTTTTATTTTATTAGTTCTACTACCTTAACATCGAATTCAGAATCAAATTATCTATTAAAAATTAACATTCTAAACGTAACAGAGAAGTCCCAGAGAGCGTTTAAGAGCGACAAACAAAACTAATTGAAAATAAGGGAGATAGAAGGAGGGCACAGATATAGAATGGAGCTAGCCGGAGCAGAGATAAAAGAAAAAGAGGCCTTATTTTGTGTTTTTTAAACCATTTTTTAGTAGTATTTTAATTTCAATTGATTTTCTTGGTTTGGAACAATCCCGTTCGTATTGACTGGAATTATATGTAAAGGGAGATTTCAATATTATCAAAATCTGTATTATTTACATTTTATATCGTTTAAATAACAATACTAAATGTGACAATAAGTGCGTTATAATCATCTGCTTCTGTTTCGGAATTTACGGTTTTCTCGTTTTAATCTGACAAGAATTTAAAAATTGTTTAAAGACAAATATGAATTTGTTACTAAAATTTTGGTAAATTTATTTACTTACTTACTACCTTATGTTTGGTACCTAAAAAGTGAAAACAAACTATATGTTCTCTTTCATTGTTTTAGATTGTTACGATAAGTTCAAAAAACTCCTCCCATATGAAAAAATTGTTATAGATGACGATAGCAACATATGTACCTTTAGTGGAGCATCAAATACCTGCAGCGGTGACTTCGGTGGTCCTCTATCCCAAAACGGAACCGTCGTCGGTACCGTCACATGGACCATTAAGCCATGCGGTGCATCCGGAGCTCCAAATGTGTACACCAAGGTTTCTAACTTCATCGATTGGATTAACCAAACCATTACCGAAAATAGTTAAATTTTATGTTTTTTCTTCTAAATAAATATACGTTTTTCAAATAAAAACTTTTTGACTTGCCTTGCATAACTTTTTTCCTAGGTTCTGAATGAAACTGAGCCAACATGCTAGTGTAAACTGGCTCGATTCGACATTAGCCAAGCCAGAGAGAGATAGAAAGAAAGACGGTTAGCGTAGCGAGACAGCGATAGTCTTTTAAATATCTATATGTCTAAGTTATTGATTTTTGTTTATTATCAGTGGCGTATATAAGGGGTGGGCCCGGGGGGCTCGGGCTTCCCCCAAACGAACGATTTTTTTTTAAGTAGAATATAATATTTTTACACTATTTTCTGCTTTTTCGCTTGTTCTTTGTGCCCAGCGCATAATGAATATGATAATATGCAGCCGCTTGATTGGAAATGACTAAGAAAGCGTCCTATTCGTAGTTTGACCAAAGTATATTAACCGTTGAGTAGCGACATAAAGCGTCGGTGCCTTTGATTTTGGGTGGTGCAAATTTTCTTTCTCTCTCTTTTGACGTTATTGACGGAACGACACAGTAAAACACTGCTCGAATTATGAACTGGTCTTGAATGTGATGTTTACACTGCTCGACGTAATTTGAAGTAAAACTCTTTTGTAGTTTACATTTATAATAAAGGTTTGGTCATTAGGCAGTTTTATATTTATGAGTATTTAACTTATGTAGTAAATATAAAAATATATATCACTATTGATAAATTTCAACTTTTTTACCTACGTCCGGATGAATTAGAGACTTGAAAGTTGGTAGGTGCACAGGGTTTTGATTTTTGATAACAATAGAAATTATTACTTATGGACCTTCTTATTTATTAATCGAGTTGTCTCAAACTTTAAATTTCGCGTTGTTTAAACATGTCGCTGAATACAATTTTTGACTAATAATGCGCCCCGTTACTCAAAACTTTTAATTCACACGTTTAAAGTGTTTGACAGAGGTATCTGATTTGACAAGTTATTCATACAACAATATGGAAGTCAGTGTCAAATCTGATGACATTTGGTCAATCATTCTAATTTTTGATGAACCTTACTGTAAACTACGAAAGCGTAGAAGGATCACAGTGAAAAAAATATATAATTGACAGTCAATTAGTGCTAATTTTCACTTACATCTGTCAATTAGGTCTAATTCCCAGTTCTAGCTATCAATTACTACTAATTGACCTAAGGTATATCTGTCAATTAGGCCTGATTACCAGTTCTGGCTGTCGATTAATGCTAATTAATTGACACTTAGACCTAATTGATAGATGTAAATGTCAATTAGCGTTAATTGACAGATGTGTCAATTAACATTAACTTAACAGACAGAACTAGGAATTAGCCTAATTAACAGATGTAAATGTCAATTAGCAGTAGCACTAATGGAAGATATAACTGTCTTTTTTTTTTTTCACCGTGGCCCTCTACGCTTTCGTAGTTAACAGCAAAATAGGGGACAATCTTACTATTCTTATACTTATGAATAGATTTACTTAAGCTTGGAGGTTGTTGAGTTGAGGTCGCTAATTGTGATTTCTGACAAAAAATCAAGGAAATCAAAATGGCGGACTTTTCCGTTTAAGAACCGATTTGTCTCAAACTAGAAACTTGGTGGTCTTAATACAATTTTTGATCTAAACATAAAAATATCAAAATGGCGGACTTTCCTAATGGTGGTGATGGTGATGAAGGCCGCCAAATATGAGTTTCAACTTGAATTTAACAAAGATAAAGTTTGCAGACTTTGGTTTTGATGATCCGATTTGTTTCAAACTTGGATTTGGTATTATATTTGAGGTCATTGACTGTGATTTGAGGAACTGAATTGTGAAAAGTTATCAGGAAAAAAGTCTTGTAATAATTACGCATAAATGATAATACTGTGATAATGTTGCTATTCAAGTTATGAATAAATTTAATAGACATTAACTAAGGTAAATGATTTTATTAGGCACCAGATCAACAAAATTGCACTAAAAAGTAAATTGAATGGACATATCTTTATTTAATTAAACAAAAAGAATTAGTACTTTTGTCAATGGCACATATTATACCTTTGAGGTAGTGCAGAGATGATGGTTTAAATCAGGCAAGATTACTTGAGTGCGCTAATTAGTTTACGAATATTTTTTTAGCAGTTATTTGTCAGGCTTACATATTGTTCACTTTTTAGTGCATATTTTTCCATGTTAGTGTTCTGACGACCCTAATAAAATCGTTTATTTTAAAAGATTTTAATTATTTAATTTATTTGGTTCTAATTACATATCCCCGAAAAATTAATGAATTTTTTATGGCCAATGAAAAAAGAGATTGAAACAACGTGTAAATCTTAAATTATTTATTAAAAAATAGGTATTTAAACAGGTAAATGTTTCATTATGCATTAAGTTCTTTAATTTACGTGTACCTTGTTTGCTTTTTATTGAACCGTAACTTTTTAAATTCCTATTATTAAATTTTAATGTATAAAATATTTTACACCTAATAAATAATTTAAACAAAAATAGTTTTGGAAATTCTTTACATGGATGATCAAATGTTATATTTCCAAAGTATGATAAGAGTTTATGAGAAATTTGATCCTCTATAAAGATTTTTTCAGATTGCTCATGAAAAATGTTGTCCAAATTAAATATAAAATTAACAAAATTCCCTTTCTTAACAAAACCCAATAAAAGAGCACTAATAAATCCACAAACAACGATTTCCTATATCAGCTGCCGGACTAAAGTAAAAGGGGTTGTTTACATCTTTAGAAGACGACGCCTTTCATTTCGCGTCGGCGCATTAGAATTCGGTTCCCCAGCTGTCGCTACTCAACGGTTAATATACTTTTGGTTTGACCAACCCCAACACTGACTCCAAACCAGTAAGTGTTCTGTGCTCCAAACAGTCTAAACAAGGCGCAGGCGGGGTTCCTGGCGTGCATATAGTAACAAGCAACAGGTATTGGTCGCTTGACCGATGTTGCCAGAGCTACGGATTAATCCGTAGTTCTACGGGTTTTCAGTGTATTCTACGGGTGTCCGGATTCTTTTTCAAAAATACGGATTTTTGCTGTTATACGGCAAGGAGGGACCACGTTAATCAAAATTATAACTAAAACAATATAGGTATACGGCCACGACATCGGTCATGGCTCCGTTGGGGGGTCTTTGCAGAATTGGAATATTTCCGGGCTCGTTTTAGAAGATATCCGTCTGCAATTTATATATATTTATATTGTAATAGACATTGTGAAAAATTGTAAATACGTTAATAAAGATTTTGTAAGTAAGTTGTTTCTCGTACATATACCAATGAAAAAAAAAAAAAAAAAAAAAAATACTATGCTCAGGCTCAAACTTTTTATTTTTATTTTTATATTTCACAAATATACCTAACGGTTCTGCCATTCAAGTTCTGAATAGGGCGATAACTTTGGGTTATCTCATTACTATTTTTATCGTAGATCTTCGTCAATGAGTCCAACTGAAATAAAAATTAATAGGTACTTAGTGTGTTATGTTCTCGGTTATGTTAGATACAGGTAAGGAATTTTTAACACGCACCGTATATCTTACAATATGTTGAGCTAAGATTAATAGGAACATGCAGAGATTCCGCATTAATAATAATAATAATAATACTCTCCCTAATTCACTCCCTTACGAGTGAATTTTAACCCCAAAAGCTGAGCTTGTACGGGGAAAGGGACGGCTAATATTATTATTTGCCGTAGCGCTCCGGGGCGACTTAAAGATAAAATAAGACTTATGGATCAATTCTGAGACAATCTATAAGATCTGTAAGCCAAAATCTGTAAAAAATTATCACATTACTGTATCTTACAGATTCTGTAGCTCATAGGATATTTTCCAGAATCCTATACCATTAGGCTCGCCCTCTGCATTCGTTAGATATATATTTATGCACAACGAGCGACTGCGGTCTCTGTGTGATATATGAATGTTCCTATTACACCTTATTTTCAAGCACTTTTATTCTTCATTCTTTGAAAAGAATATTGCATGTTTCGTTTAAATAACTAACCTCACTATTTCTTATATTCAAAGGCTGCTCGTACACAAGCCAATGAACTCCTTCCGTGCAGTTTGGTGTAGTCAGAGAACCTCTGTATAAAAAGAAGTCCCTATTGTATTTCGGTAGAAAATCATCGGGACAAATCGTTGAACCTAAGCTGATTGGTTGTTCAAGTCTTCTGGCGACATTCGCTACGGAATTGGCGATTTCTATGAAACCTTGCGTTGTGTCCCTGTGATGGATCTAAAATATAAAGGTAATTGCTTAAAAAACACCGCCCTACAAAATTTCAAAAAAAATTTGTTGCCAAATATTTTTGAACGAATTAAGGGGAATTCAGGTCTGCTGAATTAAAAAATAAAAGAAAGTTTTTTAAGAGGAATGAAGAGGAATGAGTTCTTCACGAAGCAGCTGCTTGAATAACCCCAATGTCTTCTGCTACATTTGTGGCGAATATACTGTAGAGAAGCAAAGAAAAAATATCACATATAGGCAAGCTTATCAAGGTTATTTCGGTGTAGTGCTTGGAGATCAAGACAAGTCCTGGGCTCCCCATATGGTGTGTAAAACATGTGTCGAATCTTTACGACAATAAACAAACTAAAAAAAGAAAATGTTTAAAATTTTGAGTGCCTATGGTGTGGAGAGAACCCAAAAACCACCACGACGATTGTTATTTTTGTTTAGTTAATGTAAAAGGTTTTAACAGATACAAGAAAGGCAAATGGGAATATCCTGATTTAGAATCAGCACGAAGACCTGTGCCACATAACGAAGAGATTCCCGTACCAGTATGTACGACATTGTCAGATGTTTCGATGTCAGAAGTAGAAGAAATTGAGGACCTGTACAGTAACAGCAGTGAAAGTGAATATGAGGGAATACAATCAACACCCCAACAGTTCTCCCAAGAAGAACTGAATGACCTAATACGGACCTCGGTCTATCAAAGCAAGCATGTGAACTTTTAGCATCCAGGTTAAAAGAAAAAAACTGTCTACAGCCAGATATAAAAATAACAATTTATAGAACACAGGAGGTTAAACTTTGTTTATTGCAACAATATTCCCAGACTTCAGTTTGTACCAAGTAACTGTTCATAGACAGTTCCAGTAAAAGCTTAAAGTGTGTTTTGCTACATAATGGCAACCGATATGCTTCAATTCCTATCGCCCACTCAGCAAGACTTAAAAAAGAATATCAAAACATTAAGTCAGTATTGCAAAAACTCTCCTATGAAGAGCATCTGTTTTCCATTTGTATGGATCTAAAAATGGTGAACTTCTTGCCTGGGCAGCAAGGTAAGTACACGAAACACCCTTGTTTTATCTGCTTGTGGGATAGTAGGGCGAAGCAAGATCATTGGAACAGGATTAATTGGCCAATAAGACAAAATATGATTGTAGTCATAAACGAACCATTCTTAAAGTGATTTATTTCTTTATTTTATCATAATTTTCTAATTTATCTCCAAAAATAGAGCCAATCCAACTAAATAGACTTCATATTCGTAACGAGCACTACACAGTTATCTAGAAATCGCTCAGATATTGTTGGCAATAAAATTAGTATTGCTTTTTATGTTTCTTTTAGATTGCACATGGGGCAAATAATATGTTTTACCTCAGACAGAACTGCTAGAACAACAACGCCATTTTCCATTTGGAGAGCTCTTGCTAAACTGCCTGCTTGCCGTAAGTAGTGAACCAGATGAGTCTCGAATGCATACCTACAAAACATTTTTTGTTTGGATTACACAATTAAAAATAGTGGTTGGAAAAATAAAAAAAAATTGATACTAAAATTCTGAACATGATATAGACCTATTTTTATAAAATGTAATTTAAATTATTTATAATAATTTTATAATGATGCATTTGAGTGAATCAGTGCCAGAATTACCTAACCAACAAAATTTGAAAATAACATATTTTTGTATATTGTTGTTTTAAAATATTTGCTGTGCGTGCCAAAGTTTTCTATTATTCATTTTCGGTACCACCGTGTATAGATATCTAAAGATTAGGCAGTTTCGTCTAGTATCAGGTGTAGGTACTCACTTTTAATCATTTAAAAACGACGGGTCTTCGTATATTATTTTAAAATCATTTCTGAGCATGCCAAAATTGCCTATTTCATAAAAATTAGACATAAAGGTTATTTTTAATAAATTAGGCAACTCTGCTACTGAACCACTCATTTGTAGTATAATAAACGGTTAAATTGTAATGAAATTGATACGCCCATGTACCTTTTATTGTTGAATGTATGTTCTGAGCCCCAGTGGAAGTGTATGTTATCTAAAACGTATTCTCCAGGCAATATTCCATTTTTTATGATTAGAGGATACCGATTTTGGTCAGTAAATCTTACCTCAACTAAAAATGAACAATTAGAAAAAAAAATTTTTTATATAACTCAAGTTTGTTATTTTAAGAAAACAGAACTTTTAGACTGAATTTAGTAGATTAAATGTCGGTGATTAAATCAGTTAGCGCGGAAACTATTCCTGATTTTTATGGCGACGAAAACGAGCTGCAATTTTTTCTAGAAAGTATTGATATCATAAATAACCATTTTTATTATAACGTAAATATTGGAAACTATTAAAATGTTATGATATTGTGATGTTAGTTTATTTTCAAACAACAGTTTATTTATTAATAATTTATTTAAACACTTATTTATTTTATAACACAACTATTTCTAATTTATATATATATTTCTAATGTCTTTGAATCGTTCACTATTTATATTCACAGTCCAATACTTTATTGTCAGCTGTCTATATATCACTGATTACTATTTATCTTCACTGTTCATATAATACTGATAACTAATGGCTCTCCTCCACCAATTTATATACAAATTGGTGGTCTAGAATGCTCCCCCACCAAAATTGCCAGAAGGTGCCAGAAACGTTATATTTAGACTAGAAATAGTATCTCGTTGACTCTGGAATGGAGAGGGACTTGGAGTATTAGAGCATGACTGAATAATGAAATGGCTCACATTACAATATTGTTAAAAAATTTCACTCCACTCAGTTGGTCGAAAAAAAAATGTTTCAAATAATGATAAGAGATCGTTTGTAAATAAGGCTGTAAGTGATTTATTACTTGCCTGTATGTCCTGTATTAGAAATAGTAGCACTGTGTGATCTTTCGAAGTTGTGATAGTGAATCATTTGCGTGAATTCTTTTTTCATACCCCACTTCTTTATGTCGATTGGAGATTGAGAATGTCCAGTTTGGCAAACTCTAGGCCATTCACCTAAAATATCAACATTACAATGAGTATCAAGCTTTTTGAGGTGTCTATTCTTACATAAATCTTCTACAGTAATTATTTACATTAACAAAGCAATTTAAAAGACAATTTCTTAATTTTAAGAAGACTCAGTTCATTTAGTGCTCAAAGAGGCCCAAAATTCTAATAAAAAAAAACAAACTATGTGTGCCAAAACGGGATGTTACGATTTTTTCAATCGGAATACCACCAATTATTTGATATAGTTTTTATTGGACTACCCTGTATATTTAACAATAGGTTTTTAAATATGGTCATCAACAGTAAGTACCTCTTTTGAATTGAATATGTCTTCGTATCTTGATTAATAAAACAGCCATAGATCAATTAAGTAATGATGGGATGGGACACCCTGTACAGGATTTACATCGTTAACCTGTATTTTTCTCAAAAAAAATACGCAATGATTTGGCCTAAATTAAAATAACTTACCCAAATTGTGGTAATCCCAATCAGCAGGATTTACACCTACAAAAATAATAAATATTATATACAGAGTGCTAAAACTGCTATGTTGAAAATTGAGATCATTAATATTAAATATTTAACAGTTTTGGTAATACAAGAATACATTTTTAAAAACTTAAAAAATATATAAAAACCATACAAAAATTTGATTTTTAAATTTAAATATTGGAATTTACTGCTATAATTTTCAATTTGAAAAAACAGCAAAATTAATTGTAGTTACTTTCCATTAAGAATTTTCAAAACAATAAACAAACTAAATTTCATCATTATATTCTACAAATTTTTCCTGCCAACATGAAACTACTGAAAAGCTTTTAAGCATTTTCTAGTTATACTCATTTTTCCTCTATAATTAAGAAAGCAATTATAGATATACCTTAGGTATTATTGATAAACATTATTAGACACGATATTTCTTTTAATAAATTACGTACCTTCCGAGTACTGTTTATGTTGCCTTTCATATTGCGGCCCGTGTCTATGTACTGTGTGGTAACTGCTATGATGTCTATATGATAAGGTTAAATGTACCATTAATACACATATAAATACATACAATACCTCCATCGGAACTATAAACTAGGTCCAAGTATAATCTATAACTGGCAGGTTCGATGATAAGAAATCCATCTTCTTCCTGGAGATAAAGTACGATTTCCTATTCGCAACCACAGGAAAATAAGTAATTTGGAACAAAGTTGGTAAATAGGATATACTTAAACAGGACCGGTTTTAGCATGTGACCCATCCAAATTAAACTAACAACTTTATACAGAATGTCCTAAAATTCGGTGTACACAGAGCTACTGTATGTTCGTGAGATTAAAGTCGATTGAGCCAACATTACCTATTGTTACGCAGCACCCTGCAGTAGCCTGCGGCTGTTATACGTACGAATACAAAAAAAGAAGTGCAATGTTACTCATCGCCCTACAGTGTGCTGCGGTTAGTGATGGAAACAAGACAAGAAATGGAACTCCTTGTCTTGATATCAAGAGTCTTGATTTTTTCAAGACAAGAAATAGTGTGATCTTGTCTTGCCAACTTCTTGACAATCAATTTC
This sequence comes from Psylliodes chrysocephalus, assembly GCA_927349885.1. NCBI lineage: Eukaryota > Metazoa > Arthropoda > Insecta > Coleoptera > Chrysomelidae > Psylliodes > Psylliodes chrysocephalus. Next base: position 6,447,787 of record OV651822.1, on the reverse strand, counting down.
TTGTCTTGATATCAAGACTCTTGATACTTCTTGATTATTAATTCCCGTGAGGCGTTACACGCGTCATTCTACCCAAATCTTCATCTCGTGAATTAAATAGTGCATAGGTGCTACGCAAATATCACACTAAGCTTTTTTGTTTTTGCAGTTTGCGTGTGGTGGGCGGGATTGAGGGTGGGGGGAAAGATCTTTATAGCTTTGTCCCAACATCTCACAAAACCGTAATATTACGGTCATCGTCATGCGCAGTAAATAAAAACCTATCAATAAAGCCCAAAGTCGAACGGTTTTTATTTACTGCGCATGACGATGACCGTAATATTACGGTTTTGTGAGATGTTGGGACAAAGCTTATGTCTCCAAAATAAATCATAAATATTTATTAGGTATTAGGTATAGACAGTTTGAGTTTAATTGCGTAACGAGCACGTGCTGGATGCATTTTTGATAAATTTTCGTGGCGGTTTTTGTATTTATAAATTATTGAAAATGAATCCGAGGAATACAGGACACTTTAACAAGCGTTAGGGTGACCAGATTATGTACAATTTTACCGAAAGTAGTGAAGATAAGACTTTGGGAAGTGAATACAATATTTCTGGACAACAATCAACGTCTAGTTCGAGTGGTGAAAGTGATAAAGACACTAAAGTAGACAAACAATCTGGAGTTTCTTCCAAAATAAACCAGGGAAACCGGAAAAGGAAATCTTCAACCGATAAAAAAGTAATCAAGAAGCAAAAAATCACTGACCACTTTAAAATTTATAGCTTAGATTAGTGGTCGCCAACCTCTCAATGTGTTGAGCTACTTTGTTAATTTTGGAATAAACAGCGAGCTACCTACACGGAAGCCACGTAACGCAACGTAAATGAAATAATCCACAGTTAATTTATCATTATATGTATTTATTTTACTATTTAACTGGTAATACATAATACATAGGTACTAATAATAAACTAATAACAAAATAACTAATATTACTAGTACGTACTTGTTTATAGCTATACTCCTACCTACCAAACGAAGGTGTTTGAAAAATAAACACAAACTTTTATCCAGCCACAACGGAATGTCACGTAAGATTCAAAAATAGTTAATAATAACAAAAAAGTAACGCACTATCATGAACATAAACATTGAAAAATAAAAAAGGACGTTCAATGAGAAGGCTGACACTCAGACTCATCGATAATTTTTTTAATGTTTGCAGTATAATTTGATACAGCCATTCGAATACAATTATTCAAATGTTCATCTGTAAGTCGATTGCGATATTTGTTCTTAATAAACTTCATATTAGAAAAAGAAGATTCACACAAATAGGTTGAACTGAATAATGCTTTCACTTTCAAGGCAACACGGCATAGAACTGAATATTTGTCTTTACTTACAATAGGCCAGATACATTTGGTACTTGAGACTAAGGATTTTAAGGCTAAATCATTTTGAAACTCGATTACTTTCATTTCTGTTGCAGCGATGTCTTCGCCAAAGTTCTGCATAACACAAGTTGCAAACTGTTGGATATCAATTTCCATAAAGGGTGAAACAACAAACTGCGCTACTAAAGTTGAAATCCTTAAAACGATTTTTGAAGTCATTATTCAGGGTAGAAACTATTTCTACATGATATTTGCTGTCATAGGGTTCTAATGGATTTTGAGATATTTTTTCTGAAAGAATAGGAAAATGCTTGGCATCGCTGTTAATTAGGTATTGTTCCTAAAACTCCAGCTTTTTGATAAATGCTTTTATATCAGAAATCATTTCCGCTAGTTCTTTGTCTCTCCCCTGAAGCTGCAAATTAAGTTCGTTTAATTTCTCTGTAATGTCCACGAGAAAACCAAAATCTCTAAGCCAGATTGAATTTTCTAGTTCCGGAGTCGGTTCATCGCGTTGTTTGAAAAATTGAACTATGCCAGATAGGACATCATTAAAACGTTTCAGCACCCGTCCTCTACTTAACCATCGGACGTCAGAGTGAAGGAGTAGGTCCCTGTATTGACAGTCAACTTCATCGGCCAAGGTTTTGAATAATCTTTGTAGCGCTTGAGCTCTAATCTTGTTCACAATTTTTACCACCAGTTTCATAACGTTGTTTAGTTTCAGGAAATTTCCACATAATGCTTGCTGATGGATAATGCAGTGGTAACAGAGAAATTGCGGAAAAGTTTTATCTTTACGACATAACGCTACCAGACACTTATCACAACCCACCATAGCTGGAGCGCCATCGGTTGTCAAGCCTACCATTTTCGATATTGGAATTTTCACGGAAGGAATAATATTTTTTAAATAAGAAAACAACTCCTGTCCAGTAGTGTGTCCTTTCAGTGGAATAAACTTCAAAAGATCTTCTTTAATCGTAAAATCACTAAAAACCATCCTGACGAACACGTCCATCTGGGCAGTGTCAACGACATCTGTTGATTCATCCAGTTAAAGTGAAAAATAAACACAGTTATCTAAGTCAGTTCTTAAATGTAAAAAAATATCATTGCCCATTACTTCTACACGTCTCATCACTGTATTAGCAGAAAGTTGCATAGATTTTATAGCTGAAACTATCTCGTCTTTATTTCTAAAGTTGGCAAATAACGAATCAGCAGCTTCTAAAAACGCCTGTTTTATCATTTCCCCGTCTTCATAAGGTTTTTTTTTGTGCAATTATCTGGGACACACGGTACGATGCTTCAGTTGCAGCCTTATTTTTGTCGACTGTTCTTAAAAATATTGATTGTTGTCCAATTAACTGCTTTTTAACTGTTTCAGTTTCTCCTTTCTGGCGGCAGAATGTAGTGGGAATGATTTTTCAAAATTAGAATGTACAGTTTTATGATGTCTCTCAATATTTCCTTTTTTAGCAACGGAGACCGAAGTATTACATAACAAACACACATTTTTATCTTTAACTTCTGTAAAAAAAGTATTGTTCTTTCCATTCCGAATGAAAGTGGTATGTCTTTACCTTCTTACAACTGCTTGCCATAATATTATTTTTTGTTGTTCTCTACTAACCCATCCGCTGGACGTTGGTTACGCGTTCAGTTTTAAACTAAGCGCAATGCATGGAGGAAGGATAATTAAGAGTTGCCGTTTCTTTGTATAAATATGGCAACATGTTTGCCTTCAGCGACATGTGGGATAGTTTTGTGCAACTAATACTCAGTCGGTAATATAAAAAGCTGTAATGCTATTTTAATTTGAAAATTGGCGGGCTTTTAAATTTACTTCGACAAAATATAAGAATTTTACATTTTTAATAGCATTTTTTTAACACGCATCTCATGTGGGCCAAAACACTCGATGAAAAACCGGAAAGAACAACTACAGATGAAAATATTCTGGCACTGAATGTCTCAAGAGATAAAATACTGAAACACTACAATAAATCAAATTGGATTTATTGTATTTCAATAATTTTAGATCCTCGACATAAAAAGGAAACTTTTAAACATACTAATTGGTGCAAAGATTTGCAAGATATGTCTGTGTCATTTGAAAATATTTTTTAAATTTTCTGGTTTGCTGTAATAACACATTTTAATTATGAAACAACATACATGGGAATACTTATTTGCATTTTGTGTCAAATACGGACCTGTCGTTTCGTTTTACTTTTAGATTCTAACCCACAAATTAAGATAATACAAAAAGGTTGATGACTTCATTGATTACAACTAGAAAAGTTAATAATAAGAAAATATTTTTTTTTTTAATTTAATTTTTATTAGACTTATTTTTTTGGTCTTTCTAAATATACATACAAATTTTTTTTGAAGATTGTACCTAAATTTAAACTTTAATTTGTACGCTATTCGACATCATACCGAACAAAGAATATAAATGTATAGTGATTATAAAAAATATACAGTGTGATTTATAAATTATGAATAATTAATGAAAAAATAAGGAAAATTAATAAAGTAATCTGAATTTTGATTAAAAAGAATCACATACTCAATTTATCTTTTTCTCTAAGTTGACGTTTCTATTTTTTAGAATTTATAAATATTTAAAGATCATTTGTATGCTTAGTGAATTAGGCTATTAAAAATGTTTAAACTGTCTTTTAAATGTGTTTACCAAACTGACATTAACTAACTTTTGTTTGTGTTGTTTCTTATCTTGTAAATAATAACTGTAATTCTCTCTAAATTTATATTTTACGTATTCAAAATTTCCTACCCGATAATTAAACACATTTACTGTACTTACATCTTTTTTGTACCTATTACTTGGAAAATTATATAAAAAATTTTTTTTACTAATTAACAAAGTACTTCCAGGACTTACACATAAATAAGGTAACTCAATAAGCATTTAATTACGGCATTCTAACAATTATTTATAATAATAATAATTTGTAAAATCGTCGTCCGTCTAACTGTATTTGCGTGAGGAAAAGTAACACTTTACCCACCAGTTAGAAAAATAAAATATAAAATTGTATAAATTTTAATAAAATGTACAAATATTAGGTGAGATTAAAAAAGAATTGGGTAGTAGAAGAACCGATAATTGGAACAATCTCTTGGGGCTGAGACAGGCCAAGATACTTCTGGGTGAATATAACCAAAAAAGATCGGAAGTCTGCATCTGCCTGAACAAGAACAGGCTACGTATTGTAACAGGGATCCTTACCGGGCATTGCCGACTAAAAGGACACCTAAGTAAACTGAGAGTAGTAGAGGATAGTGAGTTCAGATTCTGTGAGGAGGAGGACGAAACCTCCATTCACATCCTAACTATATGTGTAGCACTCCAGAATCCAAGGGCACTATATCTAGGAGGATATCAAATAGAAGAGGGAGACTTACCTAACTTGAAGCCACTTCAAATCCTACACTTCCTTGAGAAAATAGGATTGGAAGGGTCGCTATAGGCATTGAGACATTTCCTTAGTGCAGTGGCGACAGAAGGGGGCACAATAGATCTTTTAGGTCGCAGTGTATTAACACCCCATTCTCAACATAACATAAGATGACTTTCTTTTTAAAGGTGTTGCCACAAAGATTGACTTTGTCACAATATTTGAATGATGCTTTTTATAGATTTATAATGAAAAATGTTTAGTTATTTTAATGAATTCTTTTTCATTAATAACTGCTTTAGCATTGAGTATTTTGTCAGCTTTTTTAGCCACTTGCATTTCTATTCCTTCCTATTAAGCAAATTGCAAACTATTTTTGTGTTACATAGGTATTAATGAAATTATCATGAGATTATTTTCTCAGTGTATAAAAAATTTATACGTAGCGTTTTATTACTAATAAATCATTTAACAATAATCCAATTAATTTTACATGTCACGTTAGTTCAAAAACTCATAACAAATACACAAGAATTATTATTGTAGCACAAATATTATGTTGGTTTCTTAAATAGTTAATAAAAATCTGATTTGTGGGGTAATTTTTAATAAAAAATTATTATTAGTACCTACATATTATGTCTTATGGTTGTTCCTATCTTTTACATTTGTTATAAAAATGTTACTGAAGCCCACTTCCTATTGCATTCTTACTGAAGAGAACATTTTATTTTTAACACATTTCTGCACGTTTACGAATTGTTTTGTTTGTAATTATTAATTTATTATAATTAGTCTGAGAACATTAATTTAAAAACCATTATCAATCGCATTGTTAGATGTTAACCAAATTTATATGGAACCACCCCTGAGGTATCTTCTTTCTATCAAAAAAAAAAAAAAAGAATTATAGAAATCGGACAACTCTGTAAAGAATTATCACTGAACAATACATAAAAATATTCGAACGAATTGAATGTAATATCTTTTTAATAAATTAAATTTCTGGCCCTTTTCTAATTTTCTCAGTTTTTTAGGCATCGTAAGGCAGCTCTTATAGTCTATTTTTATGTATGATAGAGTAATAAAACAGCATTTCTAATGCAAAACTTAGTACGGTCATTTTAAATATTTTTACAGAATAATCTAAATATTTCCTAAAATTGTAATAAATGTACCTGAGCTATTACAAGTTTTGGGTCTTTTATTGGTCCTTTATAAACATAAGCTGTACAGAATAATAGAAAAAGGTTTGGACAGGCCAAAAGCCCAGTGTATTAAAGATTACATAGCCGTATCTTAAGATTATTTTCAATAAGTACCTATTTGCCAATTTTGTTTTATTTTAATTCCAAGAATTTCTTACAGTAATCGAATTATAAGTAGATAAATACCTTCCCAACAAATTTCACCGAAAATGCGATTATAGGTTTTCCATTTAGTAAGGAGGTCCAAGTTGTGTATTCTTGACAGTTTACTAAATGTCGTTCAGTTGCAACTTGCAAGGTGCAGTGTGAATTCTAGTGTAATCATGGAAAATTTGGAAGGGCCGCGTAAACGACAAAAAATCGGTCCTTTAACAGTTAATGAAAAAACATTAATATTTAATTGTTTTAAATCATTTACAGACAAACATTTATGTAAAAGTGTTGATGACACAGTGGAATTAGTTAGTAGTACACTTGGTGTTGGGAAATCTACGATTTACAGAGTTGTTAAAGAAGAGAAATGTGGCGAGTTTCAAAAAGCACGTAAAGCTCCAGGAAAACCAAAATTTCAATTAGAAAATCTTTTGAAAGAAAGACTTCGAAAGAAAGTGCATGCGTTCTTCTTTAGAAAAGAATTTCCGACAGTAGGAAAAGTTCTTGCCACGGTTCGAGATGATAAGGATTACCCTGAAATGAGTTGAAACACACTATGGAAACTTTTAAAAGAAATATGTTTTCTATGGAAAAAGCATTCCAGAAAGTCTATTTTAATAGAAAGAAGCGATATTGTAGTATGGAGAAGAAATTACCTAAGGACTATAAAAAAAATGAGAAACCAAAGAAGAAATATATTTTATTTAGATGAAATATGGATCAACGAGGGACATAAACCAAATAAATTTTGGCAAGATGAAACTGTTACAAGTCGAAGACAGGCTTTTTTAAATAATTTATCTACTGGTTTAAATCCATCATCAGGAAAGGGGCGCAGACTAATAATAGTACACATCGGTAGTTCAAACGGTTTTGTTAAAGGTGGTTTATTGACTTTTGAATCTACTCGTACCGGTGACTACCATGAGGACATGAATGCTGATGTCTTTAAAGAGTGGTTCGAACAAATTATAGATCTTCTTCCTCAGAACTGTATAATAGTAATGGATAATGCAAGTTATCACTTGAGACTTATAAAAAAAATTCCCACAACCAAGTGGTTAAAAAAATATTTACAGAATTGGCTAAATTCAAAGAATATTAAGTGTCATCCCGGTTCTGTGAAAAAAGAACTGTATCATTTGTTCTCTTCATAAAGAGAAATAGAAATAGAAAAAAAATCGTAGGATGACGGTGGTTAGATCACCACCATATCATTGCGAAGTAAACCCGATTGAACTGATATGGGCACAGATAAAGGGAGAAGTTTCATGAAAAAATAATTCTTTTAAAATGAGTGATATTAAACACTTGTTTTTGTAGGCTGTAAATAATGTGAAGCCTGAAAACTGGGAAAAGGCAGTAAATCATACGATTAAAGAAGAAGAGAAAATGTGGAAGTTGGACAATATTACTGATGAAATGATCGAGCCACTCATTGTAAATATTGGTTGCGACAGTTCATCTTCTGATTTCGATTCTGATTTGTAGGTAAGAAGTAGTTTTTATATTAAAATTATTATTTATGAACGTAACGTTGTTTAAAAGTCAAAGTTTAAACCCTTATACCTACATAACCCGTTTGACACAATGTTCTTAACATACCTTGTGGAAAAATAAAACATTTTAGAAAAAATTGCACTTTTTTACCTTCAGTTGTTTAGAAGTTATAAGCAGGTTAATTAGGTGAAAATATAAGTGTATACTCGAGGAATAACTTCAAAAAATATTTTAACTGTCTACTAAAAGAAGTGGTACGCCTATGGATTACGAACGCTTTATTATTTTAATACTCTCTCATACATAAAAATAGACTATGTATGCCTCTGGAGGATACACAATAGGCCTATTGAAGCCTAAGTGATATGGGGCAACCTATATTCCCAATCTTACAGATAGGTACATGAAAGTTGAAATACATTTTTATTAGTGTACATTAAATTGTTCCAATTAAAAATAGGTATACATACACAAAATAGTTTCAGTTATGAATCAGTACTATAAAAATGTCTAAAATTTTCTTTTGGATTAGTTTTTTCACAGTTTCAGTTGTCAATAAAGGCAAGTATAATGTTAAATTATTTTATTACATAATTTTGAATTAATCTCTTAAATTGGATATTTATATAAAACTCACATATTGTATTAAGAAGGTCCTTTCGCCACCAATGTTAAATAAAAAATATTAGATTATGACTAAAATTATTTTTTTTCTAATAGTCGAAGTCCTTATTTATCTAATAGTGAACTTTTAACTATACCTTACCGTGCAAATTTTTGAGAATTTTTTTTTTTAAAAATGTGAGTATTTATACAGTGTCTTACGAGATAGTAAGACCTCAACAACAATTCTGGAATTATACTATTATTTATTGATTAGATGGAGTAGAAAAAAACTAAAAATAAGGTTTTTGAAATATTTGAGCAAGATCACGTCAAGTGGACCCCCTATTTTCCACTTGATCATAAAAATTAAGTTCATTTATTGTTTTTATAAATAGTTGCCATGAAAAATAAATCCCCCAAATAATTTTTCAAAATTTTGATTTTAACAGTAATTTTTTAACAATGAAAATTTTGAGTACTTTTAATTAAAAAATGAATTTTAAATCAACCGTTGAAGATAAATTAATGAAATTTTCAGGATTTATTGTTAAATATCTATATTTTGATAATACATTAATAACTTAAAATTATTTGTTTATTATCATATTGTTAATTAACTTTTAAATAAACAAATTAAAATTTCATTGATATCTCGGTAAAAAAATGAAGTTTTTTTTTATCGGTTACATGCATTATTTATTTAAGTTTAATATTCCGAAAGAAAATCTCACTGCTCGCTATTAGTTTAAACAATGTGAATTTATTTATCATAGCGCGCCGGGCGTCGGGCGCTGGCTGTCAGAACACCGCGCGGCTGAGCGTCTCAGGCTACACTGCATCTTTGGTCATTTATAATTAAAAATAACAATTCAAAATATTAATATTAATTATAAATTTTATTCTTTCAATGTTATGAACAATGCAATAAAATAATTTTTTATTATTAAAGTAAACAGAGAAAATTAAGAAATATTTAATTATAAATTTTACAAAACCATATTATATATTTATTTTTACTTGGTAAATCAGTAAGCTATGATTTTTAAATTTACTAGTAAGTACTCCATTTTGACTTAAAAAAAAAAACTGCTTGGTTACGATTTTCATTTGTTACTGACGTATCCACGTAAATAACAAAATAATTTTAGTAGGCATTCCAGTTTATTCTTTATAAGTTCATACGTATATATGAGTTAAATAATCATTAAAAACAAGAATTTGTGTTCTGTTCATCAATTCAATAATATTATAATTTAAACTTATAGTCCAAGATCCCAGGGACACCAGACGTCACGTATTTTCTGATGAATGAAATGTGGACGATTGAGTAGTGTTAGTATGTACTAAGAACGCACGCTTACCTGCTAGCTTGCTCAGACGGCCAATTTTCAGGTATCAGGTAAGCAAGGTACATAAAAACATTACTTACCTCACGTAAATTCTCCAAGCTGATTTTTACGTATATTTTAGGCAATATCCTTAAAAATAAGTCGCCAATACTACCAGACACTTTCCGTCGGCCATATTGCTTTGCAGACGCTTTAAAGCTCCCAAAATAATGACTTGACTTCACGTAAATTCTGATGCTCTATTTTTCTGAACTTGGCGTCCAAATTTGTAGGGGTGGTAGTTCGCATAATTTGAGAGCGATTCGCAGATTTCATTTTTCCAAAATATTTAAAATAAAAATAATTAAAAATTTTAAACAGGTATAGTCCTGCACAGCGATAGGTTCGCCTCGACTCGCGCGCGCTACGCTTAGAATCGACAAAATTGCAAATCGCATCTGTTTTTGAGGACTATTGCGCTACGCGCTCAGGATAGGACCTGCTCTTTGATTTTTTACTTTCCTATTTGTATACAGATATAAGGAAAGTATAGGAATCATGATTTTTTTCGACCTCGAGTTTTCGACGGATTTTTACGTTTTGAGGTCCCCTGAATCCGTTTTGACTATTTTCGCGATGATGTCTGTGTGTGTGTCTGTGTGTCTGTGTGTGTGTGTGTGTCTGTATAACGCATAACTCATGAACCGATACACAGAAAAACACCAAATTTTAAACTTAAGCTTTGTTTCAGCGTCCAATGAGCTGATTAGATTTTGGGCAGTGTCGGAACATCTGGGGGGGTACTTTATAGGTGGTCATTTTTATATTTTATGGAATATATGTTATTTACGTTTGGAGAAGAAAATTCTTCAAATAAAAGTTACTTCTAATATAATTATCTATAATTTTTGTTTTATGCAAAATTTTCCTAAAATGGTCCGTATTCGAGAAATTTGACAAAATGTAAAAAACATAATTTTTTATAAAAATTGTTCAAATAAAAGTTGTTTATAATATAATTCTCTATAATTTTTGTCACATACATAATTTCTCTAAAATGGACCGTATTCGAGATATTTGAGAAAATGTGTAAATTTCGAAATTTGAAGAAAACTCAAAAACGGATAAAGGAAAAAACATTAAATTTTAAACTTAAGGTTTATTTCGGCCTGACGTGAAATGATTAGATTTTGGACAAAGTTGGAACATCTGGGGGGGTACTTTATGGGAGGCCGTTTTTATATTTTATGGAATATATCTGTTATTTATGTTTGGAGAAGAAAATTGTTCAAATAAAAGTTACTTCTAATATTATTATCTATAATTTTTGTTTTATGTCAAAATTTCCTGAAATGGTCGGTATTCGAGAAATTTGACAAAATGTGCAAAATTCTGATTTTTATGAAAATTGTTGAACTAAAAGTTGTTTGCGATATCGATTTCTATAATTTTTGTTTATACATGATTTTTCTAAAATGGTCCGTAATGGAAAAGTGCTAAATTTAAATTTTTCTGTATTTTCGTTTTCAATGAATATCTATAGAAAAATGTTTCGAGGTAGATGTATGTGTAAAATGTATATATTTAGTTTATCCTCTAAACATTTATAGAGATGCTGCAATAGGTTGTACAAAATAACCGGAAAATGCCTATAATAACTAGATAGGAAAGTCATGTGTTGGACACATCAGATTTTTTTTATAATGGCTCTATTTTGTTTATTATATTTTTTTAGAAAAATGAAATCTGCCAATCGCTCTCAAATTATGCGAACTACCACCCCTACAAATTTGGACGCCAAGTTCGGAAAAATGGAGCATCAGAATTTACGTGAAGTCAAGTCATTATTTTGGGAGCTTTAAAGCGTCTGCAAAGCAATACGGCCGACGGAAAGTGTCTGGTAGTATTGGCGACTTATTTTTAAGGATATTGCCTAAATTATACGTAAAAATCAGCTTGGAGAATTTACGTGAGGTAAGTAATGTTTTTATGTACCTTGATTACCTGATACCTGAAAATTGGCCGTCTGAGCAAGCTAGCAGGTAAGCATGCGTTCTTAGTACATACTAACACTACTCAATCGACCACATTTCCTTCCATCAGAAAATACGTGACGTCTGGTGTCCCTAGGATCTTGGACTATAAGTTTAAATTATAATATTAATGAATTGATAAACAGAACACAAATTCACAAAACCTCAGCTCTTGTTTTTAATAATTATTTAACTCATATGCGTATGAACTTATAAAGAATAAACTGGAATGCCTACTAAAATTATTTTGTTATTTACGTGGATACGTCAGTAACAAATGAAAATCGTAACCAAGCAGTTTTTTTTTAGTCAAAATGGAGTACTTACTAGTAAATTTAAAAATCATAGCTTACTGATTTACCAAGTAAAAATAAATATATAATAACATGGTTTTGTTAAATTTATAATTAAGTATTTCTTAATTTTCTCTGTTTACTTTAATAATAAAAAATTATTTTATTGAATTGTTCATAACATTGAAAGAATAAAATTTATAATTAATATTAATATTTTGAATTGTTATTTTTAATTATAAATGACCAAAGATGCAGTGTAGCCTGAGACGCTCAGCCGCGCGGTGTTCTGACAGCCAGCGCCCGACGCCCGGCGCGCTATGATAAATAAATTCACATTGTTTAAACTAATAGCGAGCAGTGAGATTTTCTTTCGGAATATTAAACTTAAATAAATAATGCATGTAACCGATAAAAAAAACTTCATTTTTTTACCGAGATATCAATGAAATTTTAATTTGTTTATTTAAAAGTTAATTAACAATATGATAATAAACAAATAATTTTAAGTTATTAATGTATTATCAAAATATAGATATTTAACAATAAATCCTGAAAATTTAATTAATTTATCTTCAACTGTTGATTTAAAATCCATTTTTTAATTAAAAGTACTCAAAATTTTCATTGTTAAAAAAATTACTGTTAAAATCAAAATTTTGAAAAATTATTTGGGGGATTAATTTTTCATGGCAACTACTTATAAAAACAATAAATGAACTTAATTTTTATGATCAAGTGGAAAATAGGGGGTCCACTTGACGTGATCTTGCTCATTTAGGTTTTGATTTTTACAATAAAATATATACGTTACCGTGGAATTTATTGAGAAATTAATATTAAAAAAAATTTCAAGTAACCTAGTTGAAAATTTTTTGTGATTTTTTAATATTAATTTCTCAATAAATTCCACGGTAACCTATATATTTTATTGTAAAAAACAAAACCTACAAAAACCTTATTTTTAGCTTTTTTCTACTCCATCTAATCAATAAATAATAGTATAATTCGAGAATTGTCGTGGTCTTACTTTCTCGTAAAACACTGTACAAATACTCACATTAAAAAAAAAAATCTCAAAAATTTGCACGGTAAGGTATGGTTAAAAGTTCACTATTAGATAAATAAGAATTTCAACTATTAGAAAAAAAATTAATTTTAGTCATAATCTAATATTTTTTATTTAACATTGGTGGCGAACGGGGTGGCGAAAAGACCTCCTTAATTCTAGCTTAATAAGAAATCCATGCTATGTATATTATTAAACAACTGTTTAACATAAACTATTCAAAACTTAAAAAGAGCCACTTCTTTCTTTAATTTTCTTATTTGTGCCACTAATTTTATTATAATCATAATGTTATGAATGTGCCCACTTAAAATTAGCACAAATTACAACCAAAAGTAGAGCTCGATTTTTTTGTGAAGAGCACACTTCGTAATGTGCAGAAACCAATTTGAGTTTGTAGGCGACTTCCGATTCTGACACCGTGGTGTCAACATTGGAATGGCGGTCTCAGAATCGGGAGTCATGTGTGTATGTGTTTTGGAGAAAATGTTTAATAAGAATGGCCATCGAAAAGTGATTTTTGTGTTAATGTGTTTAGTTATTTTATATCAAGAATAGTGTAATATTTTTGAATTTGATGAATTTAAACTGTCACATGGTGTGATGGTGAATGTATTATCATTTTGACAAGTTTTAAGGGTGCTTTATTGTCTAGAGCAAGACAAGCATTCTTTCAATAAGCTAATTTACCTGCTCTGACTGAATACCGTTATGGTGGAGGTCATTAAACTAAAATAAGAAGAAGAAGAGTTTGTAGGCGTGGTCAGACAGATTTAAACGTGATCGAAGCCGCCTGCTGCTCATCACCGCTCATACAAGTTGAATTCAGTAGCGTAGTGTTACTTATTTGTACTTGTTTAGCTATTTTTGAGTTTCCTGAGTTTTTGTGCTTCGATTTGTGTGTATATAAACTTTAGTTTGTTATATTTTTTGAATTCCTAATTAATTTTGTGTATATTTTGGTAAGTACATTTACAAAGCAATAAATATTAATCTCAGAAGAAACTGAACATGCTGAAATATTTTAAATACCTTTTAAAACCAGCTTTTTTGTAAACCATATTTTTCTTATCTTAAGAGCTATTGCTGCGGTTATGAGATAAAATTCGTAGGTTTTATATATTTTATCACCAAGTTCGTAATATTTAAGGTATTGTACGTGATATTTTTTTTGTTGCTATATAGTAATTTAAACTACAGTTCTGTAGTATGAAATCAACAAAAAAGTATTACCACAACACAGAAAAAAAAATAAAAAAAAAAGTCTGAGTATGATCACTGTTTTAAAGATTCGGTGAACATATTATTATTTCTTTATGAAAAACCTGAAACTAAAATTAAACACTCAGATAAAACAAAAACAAAATATTTTTTCAATACAAATTGTAAAGGAAAGATTTCTCTAAAGAATTCTTAAAAGAAAATTCTAATCGAATAAAAAAATAAAAGCAGAATCCTTAAAACAGTGATTATACTCTGAAAAATTTTTATTTTTCTTTTTCTGCGTTGTGGTAAATACTTTTTTGTTGATTTCATACTACATAACTGTAGTTTAAGTTACTATATAGCAACAACAAAAATATCACGTAAATACCTTAAATATTAAGAACTTGGTGATAAAATATATGATACCTACGAATTTTATCTTATTGCCGAAGCACTAGCTCTTAAGTAACTTTAATTTGTATTACTATTTCAAAAATTTTCCTTGGCTAGAGTTTCGGTTTGCTCTTGATGAATAGAAAAATAAGTTTAATATTATTTAAAACAAATTTCCTACAAATATCTATATTTTTAGCTCGTTCAAAATGGAACAGAAAAAATTATTAGGCAAAAAGGGCCAAATTCTTCAAAGTCAAACGAAAGAAATAATTTCACGCCTCACAAATTTTATGAAAAACGAGGCTGAACACGGTATTCAACAGAGCTGGGGAGGATTCGAATCACATCCAGGATTCGAATCCTTTTTGAGGATCCGAGAGCGGGATTCGAATACTTTAGAAAAAAAGGAACCGTGATCCGGATTCGCAGAGAAAATCTTAAAGGATTCGTTTTCGAATCATCAATATCAGTCTCGGATCCTTTTAGAGACCAAACTACGCCGGCGCGAACCGCCGATTCAAGCTTTGACTTGTCGCGAATTGTAAACTAAAAACTAAAACAGACAGAATTAACAATTAATCTGATATAGATCCTCAATACAGGTAAGTAAAAAAAAATTCTGCATCCACATCCCCATGTAGGTATATTATTTATTTTTCTAATTTTTGCACGATATACAAAATAAATATGTGGGCGATATTAGTCTATTGAACGAATATAATATATAATTATATCCATTCTATGTTTTCTATCAATTACAATTCATTACTTAATGTCAAGTTGACTATTTTTTTTATTATTTGAAATGAGTTTTAGTTATTAATATAAAATATTGTTAGAGTCAGCGAATTAGGATATCGCCGCCCCTGGGGTCGACAATACCACGTCTACCCGTTTCAGTGTCCAGGACCAGAAGAGAGCGGGGACTTGACTTTCGACCAGCCGAACGCGATGATGTGATAGGCTTTATGCCCTTTAAAGACATTCTTTATTTTGTTCCTTAATTAATTACATTTCAAACATTGTTTACGAGATATTTAATAAAACGTTATAAAACCATGTTAACACGTGTTTTATGAAGGGGCTATACAGGATGTTATAGTATACAGGGTCCTAAATAATTTAAAAACAATAATTTTGAAGTTAATTCTTTTAACTTCTAACAACATAATTAAAAATGAGTGATTCTTGTGAAAAATCTATAAATAACGGCGATCAACTAGAGTTTTTTATATTTACAAGAAACTTAAGTAAAGTTTAAACAATTTTTATACTTATACGAGTATGTAGTCAGTAGAGCGCGTCACTTAGGTAATCGCCTATATGCTAAATGTGACAGCCAGCTTCGTTTTTCAGCTTCATGTTTTAAATGTTTTTATTTATTTACGGGTCAAAACT
This sequence comes from Psylliodes chrysocephalus, assembly GCA_927349885.1. Lineage (NCBI taxonomy): Eukaryota > Metazoa > Arthropoda > Insecta > Coleoptera > Chrysomelidae > Psylliodes > Psylliodes chrysocephalus. The sequence continues at coordinate 6,431,781 of OV651822.1, read as the reverse complement.
CATTTTACAGAATACAGAGATATAAAACAGTATTAGATTCGAAAGCAAATATAATTAATACCACAGTATAACACTGATTCGTATCCGTGATCCGAAAAAAAGGATTCGATTTTTTTTTTTTTTTTTGAAAAAGGATTCGAACATTGGATCCGTGATTCGAATCACATCTCGTGATTCGGATTCGTGATTCGAATCCATTTTTCGAGGATTCGTCCCAGCTCTGGTATTCAAATACCATCACACAAATACAGACAGATAATTTTAGCTGCTACAGGGATTTCTAGAAGCAGTTATTCTAGAATTAAGAAGATGGCTGGTGAAGTAGAAAGTGGAGTTAGTACTTCATTTTCACAAAGAGGATATACAAAAAGAAGTACAGTTGTAGAATCTATAAGGCCTGAAGAGTTGGAAAAACTCAGAGGTATAATCCATGATTTTCATATTATTGAGAAAAGACTACCAACTCTAAATTGTAAGTTACTATTTCGATTATAATGGGAAAGTATTTAATATAAATATTATTTTACGTATATTACAAAAAATTAAGGATTATTTTGAATTCCGGGGCAGCATCTCATCACTTAGGCAAATATTATTAAACATGGGTTTTAAGTAAGTATAAATAATGTTATCTAAAAAAATCAAAATAAAATGATACCAAAATAATTAATTTCTCATAGTCAATTTTTGTACGTATAAGATTACAATATTTATTTTTTCAGGTGGAAAAAAAATGAAGACAACAGATCTGTTCTGTTGGAATCCTCGACATTAGGAATAAGAGAACAAATTATTTAAAATCCTTAATACGTTATCGGCAAGAGGGCAGAACTATTTATTATTGTGATGAGACCTATTTACATAGTAGTCATACATATTCGAATGGATGGACCAATGGCAAAAGCAAATTCAAAACTCCAATGAGCAAGGGGAAAAGGCTCATAATGTTGCATGCAGGGAGTAAGGATGGTTTTGTAGAAAATGGACTGTTGATATTTACTTCAGGTAATAATTTATTTTTAATAAAAAAATATTTATTATTTGCGTCTTTACCTACTTCATAAAAATCCATGATACTTAACAATCGAAAGTTATGATCAGCTTAAATTTAATTTAAACTATTAAAGTATCTAATTAACAAGTAATTTAAGTACTTAATGTAGTGGTTTATTTTATTATCTTCAGTTTAGTTAAAAGATATTTACCTGTACTTAATCCTTTATTGTTATACAAGGGAAATTTTTTATTAATAACTTTTTCTTAGGATTATTATCTTGAAGAAATATTTTCAAGATTCCTAATAATTTTTGCTTAACTAAGCAATTATTTCATTTAAAAGAGTTCATACAAAAATAATTATGAAAAATATACTTGCATTATCTTTATATACAGGGTGGCCACTTTTTCATTGAAATGTATTGCTATCTCGTAAACCGTTGGTAACACAAAGTTGGTTAAATGGGGAAAAAGTTGCATATTTCGAAGTCCAATCTGAGGGCGTTTTGAAAACTAAAATATCAGGTCCGGTTTCCGAGATATTCGATAAAAAACAAATAAGTACCATTTCTTTATTCCGCTACAGAACGTTTATTTGCAAAAATAGACAAAAACTCATTTGAAGTTTTTTGTTTTATATCAAATTGTGCGTATGATAGCGTATTTAGTTTTTTTATCCGACGTTTCGTAAATGCAGGACCACCATCAACTTCTTTATTTGAATATGGACCAATATTTTCCTGGCTCATAATTTTAATGCATGTTCAATGTTGAATACAATGATGTAATAACATATTGTGATTAGTCAACATTTCGGAAGATTTGAACATCATCAGGTAAGTTTACAAGTACGGACCTGTGTTTTGTTAGTTAAAAATATTTGAATTAGTAAATGATGTATTATCGTTGTAAGAGATTATAAATAATAAATACCAAAGTCAAACTTTTAACTTTACATCAAGACAACATGTTCGTTTACACATTTGCTAAAAAATATTTTCCATTTTTATGGTTTTTGCACTTGACCAATCCCAATATTAATCTATAAATAAAGTACATCCCGATTTTTAAATACATAAAGTTAGCCTGATTTGTCATATTTTGTTGGATTTTTTAAAGTGATATGGTTCCTCATAGTATAAAAAAGAAAAAGTTAACAAACTGCAGATAGATACCTACTTACAATAATAATTGTATATCTAGCAACACGTCTTGATTATTATACAGATAAATTTAAATCAAGTTAACCTGGCATGTCACATTTTATTATTGTATATTTGACAGTCTGGTATCGGATAAAAGCATTGGTATATTTTTAATTAGGGTATTGAAAATATGGTTCGTTACAGTAGAAGTGAGAAAAAAGATATGTACGATGTGTACATAAAATGTAACAGAAATAGTGGAGAAGCTGCAGAAAGATACCTTCAGTTGTATCCAGGAAGGAGGCAACCATCTTTATTAATTTATTATAGGATAGCGTTAAATATGGCTCACGAAGGAAATATTGAAAAAAAACGTGGTAAATATTTAAAACGTAATACAATAAATGAAATAAATGTTTTGTCTCAAGTTTATATCAACCCTGAAACGTCGTCTAGAGCTAGAGCAATAAGCCGAGAATGTGGAGTTTCTGCAAGTACTGTGAAAAACATTCTTAAAAAACATAAGTACCATGATTACAAATTCCAAACTGTACAAAAGCTACATCCTGGAGATTATAATCGTAGAATAGAATTTTGCCGTTGGTATAAACGAAAATTAAATAATGATGTATCCTTTCATGGACGAATTTTATGGACAGATGAATCGACATTTACTAATAGTGGAATATTTAATAGAAAAAATAAACATTTTTATGCCACCGACAACCCACATTTAATTCAAGAAGTAAGACCCCAAATTAGATTTTCAATAAACTTATGGTGTGGAATACTCAATAATAAAATAATTGGTCCTATTTTTATTGACGGAAACCTCAACCAACACAACTATTTACAATTGCTAGAAGATATGTTAGATAATCTTCCTTTAGGTGATCGAAGAAATATTTATTTTATGCAAGATGGCTGTGGGCCACATAATGCTGCATTAATCAGAAATTATTTAAACGAAAGATTTCCCAGGAGGTGGTTTGGTACACATGGACCTATTCGATGGCCCCCTAGGTCACCCTGCTTAAATCCTATGGATTATTTTGTATGGAGATATATCAAAAATAAAGTATATTATGATGGTATTCCAAATGACTTAAATCAATTACGAGATAGGATAATTAATGCGTTTAATAATATTACTCCACAAATGGTTTCTGCCAGCATAGCTCAAATGACAGACCGTATTGACTTATGTATTCAAGAAGAAGGAGGACATTTTGAGCAACTACTGTAGTTTTTCTCTTATCGTTAATCATTGTTTTCATTTATTTGTTTCTGACGTGATTAAGAAGTTAAATACATATTTTTTTTTATTAAATTATTTTAAGCATTTAAAATGTAGTTGTGTATTTCAAATAATTTATAATACAGGTCTGTACAAGTAAACGTACCTGATTTCTTACACTGATAATACATCATTTACTAATTCAAATATTTTTACCTAACAAAACACAGGTCCGTACTTGTAAACTTACCTGATGATGTTCAAATCTTCCGAAATGTTGACTAATCACAATATGTTATTACATCATTGTATTCAACATTGAACATGCATTAAAATTATGAGCCAGGAAAATATTGGTCCATATTCAAATAAAGAAGTTGATGGTGGTCCTGCATTTACGAAACGTCGGATAAAAAAACTAAATACGCTATCATACGCACAATTTGATATAAAACAAAAAACTCCAAATGAGTTTTTGTCTATTTTTGCAAATAAACGTTCTGTAGCGGAATAAAGAAATGGTACTTATTTGTTTTTTATCGAATATCTCGGAAACCGGACCTGATATTTTAGTTTTCAAAACGCCCTCAGATTGGACTTCGAAATATGCAACTTTTTCCCCATTTAACCAACTTTGTGTTACCAACGGTTTACGAGATAGCAATACATTTCAATGAAAAAGTGGCCACCCTGTATATAAAAATTTCGTGTCACGATGTATGTTCGCGATAAACTCCGAAACTACTGAACGGATTTTGATCAAACTATCTGTAATTTGGTCCAACTTAAAAGACATAATAGTTTTTATCTCAATTATTGGGAAAACGGGGGTTGAAGGTTTGCATGGAAGTATCAATTTTTTTATAGGAAGGAACTTAAAAATTGGTATTATAGCAGCTCATCACAAATAAATAATGGTGTGTTTCAGGTTTCATATTTTAAGAGGGAAAATTGGGGAAAGAGGAGTGGGGAAAAGAGTGGAAATGGGGAAAGAAGAAAAATTGAGAAATAGGGGAAAGGTGTGGGGGTGAAAGTTTGTATGGGGGTATCGATTTTTTAAAGGTAGGATATAGCAACTCATCACAAATAAATAATGGTGTGTTTCAGGTTTTATATTTTGAGAGGGGAAATTGGAGAAAGAGGGGAAATGGGGAAAAGAGGGGAAATGGGGAAAGAAGAAAAATGGAGAAATAGGGGAAAGGTGTGGGGGTCAAAGTTTGTATGGGGGTATCGATTTTTAAAGGTAGGAACTTGAAAATTGGAATTGTAGGTACTCATCATAAATAAATAGATATGTTTCAGGGTATTTAGATTTTTTCATAGTAAGGGCAGAAACGGGACGTGAAAGTTTGAATAAGACTTTCGGTTTTTTAAAAGTAGAAACTTGAAAACTGGAATTGTAGTAAGTAAATAATGACGTACTTCAAGGTTTTTGGATTTTTACAAATTAAGGAGGGGGAATGGGGGATATTGTAAAAATAAATAAAAATTAAACTAATAAAAATGAAATTGATAATTTTTTTCAGGTATCGCATGAAAAAGTTTCTCACGAGTAACGAAAACTGTTATTAACTTTTAAATTGAGGTTTGAGAAATTCCAGCGAAGCGGGATCGGATCAGCTAGTAGATAATAAATTCTTTTTTACTTTTTTTCAGGGAAAAAGACAGGAGATTATCGTGATGAAATGAACTGGAATAATTTTTCCCAATGGGTTAGAAGATAGTTACTACCAAATCGTCCTCCAAGGTCTGTACTTGTAGTCGATAATGCAAGTTATCATAATGTAAAATCCGAAAAATCGATTACAACGCAGACCAAAAAAGCAGATTTAATTAACTGGCTCGTTAAAAACAATATACCACATGATGCTAAAATGACCAAACCAGAACTGTACACATTAATAAAAGTTCACAGACCTCCACCGAATTTTCTTTTAGACGATCTTCTCGAAGAACATGGGCACAAAGTTCTACGATTACCTCCATATCATGCCGAATTAAATCCCATAGAAAAAAATATGGGCCACAGTAAAAAATTGGGTGGGTCAACATAACACAACATTCAAGTTGGATAATGTTGAAAAGTTGGCAAGAGAAAAATTCCGAAGCATAACGCCGGAGGAATGGGCAAACGTGGTGGACCATTCCGCGAAAAATGAGGATGCATATATTTAAAGAGAACACCTTATGAATGAATTTACAGATTCCCTCATATTTAGAGTAAATACAGGGTCATCCGATGAGTGGGAATCCGATATTTCTGACTTGGAAGATGATGAAAAATGTTTAAAATTATACAAATTAAATTAAAATATAAATATTATTTATTTAAATTTTTAGTTGTTTTATTAATTTAAATTTCATCAGCAATTTAACGAATAGTTAAAATTTAATATTAACTTATTAATATGTTCGATTTAAAATATTTTATTAATATACACACGCCACTGCTAAGATTTCACATTTCAGCCTAGCGCCATCAACTAAAGCTCCACAAAGTTATGACGTACTGCGCGAACTGTGGCATAGCTATGACGAAATGTGTTCTTCACAAAAAAATCGACCTCTACCATATTTTTAGAGAAATTACATATTTTAGCCAAAAATACATATTATTTTAATACCCTGTTTTTTTCCGAAAACATTTTTTTTATAATTGAAAAAATATTAATTATCATTCGCTCCTCGTATCTGCTAAATAATTCATCGAGATAAGATCTTTAAAGCATCATTTTTTTTATATACCTGTACGAAAAACGAGTAGCAAAAAATTAATGTTTATTTAAAATTATTGTTATTATAGCCAATCATTTGGCTAATATAGCTTGTGTAGTATTATAAATAATAATGGTATATAATATCTGATTACGGGTATTTTTTATTTAAATATTTTGTTCGTGGTTGATAATTTGGCTGAAATAATCGCCTATTTGTTGATGATTTGGTCTATTTTGACTAGATTATATTAAATTGTAAAGATTTATAAAATAGTTTCGATGATAATTTAAATGTAAATTAGTATAATTTATTAAACTTGCTTGGTAATAGATTTTTCGGCTCTTCAAAAATATATAAACTTCACTCTTGATTTTTCAAAATGTTGAATTTGTTTTTTGTTCTCATTGTGTTTGTTGTGTGTCTAATTGGTAAGTTCTGTTAATTTGTCCACTAGTATTCATCTCCTTTTTATTTTCATTATTAATACCATCTTTTCTTTTCTAATAATTTCATGATTTAATTTATATTAATTGTTTTTTACATCCACATTAGACTGGGCCAAAAAAATAAAACAAAATTTTTTTTCTTAACAGAACTATGAAAATATTGTTCATGACGACAAAAAAAAATTTTCCTGAAAGTTTGAGCCCTTAATAATAATATTAAGAGGTGCATCATTGCAGTTATTGATTTTTCAACAGTTGTCGCGTTTTTGCATAAATTTCGGACTTGGGCAATTTTAAAAAAAATTTTCATCTCTTATCCTTGTAGGAAATTAAATTCCCCACAAAAAAGCTCTCTTAGTAAATTTTCGTAAGACGAGTCTATTCTTTGTAATCGAGCCTTAAACATTGATATATATATTTTCAATTTTTCACTTTGCATTTGGGATTTCCAAAATGAACTTAAATATTTAGATTACAAAGAATAGACTAGTCTTACGAAAATTTACTAAGAGAGCTTCTTTGTGGGGAATTTAATTTCCTACAAGGATAAGAGATGAAAAAATTTTTTAAAATTGACCAAGTCCGAAATTTATGCAAAAACGCGACAACTGTTGAAAAATCAATAACTGCAATGATGCACCTCTTAATATTATTATTAAGGGCTCAAACTTTCAGGAAAATTTTTTTTGTCGTCATGAACAATATCTTCATAGTTCCGCTAAGAAAAAAAAATTGTTTTATTTTTTTGGCCCAGTCTAATCCACATGGATATTATATATTCTATGCACAGACTAAAGAACGAAAAAGTAGTCCATTGCGTTTTATTGAACGAATATATTTCATATCCATTCTATTACGGATATTAAATCCACCAATCACAGTTTATATTTGGTCACTAGTTATTTTTTTTTGTGTGTCATCGGCTTCAACTGCTAAGGTTATTTCGCCTCGTGTTCTGTGTAGGCTTTGTTAGTTTCCCAGCGCCACTTTAGAAACAGCACTGTTAATTAGAACCCAACAGTGCATGGTCGAGTGGGAGTCACTAGTTATTATTATTTTTTTAAATTTTAAATAAGTGACAATTCTGTCAAACTAATTGTCAGCATATTTTTATTTATTGATTTTAAATATAATTTACAATTAGCATTCTACAATATATTTGTCTATATTTACATATACAACGTACATTTTAATAAAATCATTGAAAATCAACTTAATTACGAGTATTAAAAAAATTTGTTGTTTCATAGTCATGCCAAATGTCAGCAGTTTAAATCCATGATTGAAGACTAATTAAATAAAATTAAAATAAATAGTTTTTAATAACCTCTAAATTAATTTTTAAAATTTGTAGATTTGCCTGGCCATTATATCCACTCTTGTTGCACATTGAACATTCTTCTGATTATTCATAATTCATTAAGGTTAATAATCTTTTCTAATCATTTCCTGATTAAATTATTTATTTTATTTTTGGACCTTCTTTTGATAAATCATAATTGATTAATATGAGGACGCACATCAACATATTCGTTTGAATTAAACATTTTATTTAAAAATCAAGGATTATTTTTGGAATGATCTTCAAACTGTCAAAAGTCTACTCGAGAAAAATTGAGATTTTTAAGATTAAATATTAATTATTTTTTATTAAATTTATTTCTTCTAATTCTATTTAATTTACAATAAAATTAAAAACCCATTTTTTACAAGCAATAAAAATAAGGAAGAAAATATTATAAACTAAAGATTACAAAAAAAAATTACACAAAGTTTGTCAACCATTATGTATTTATCTTGTATATATTTTTCTTTTTCAGCTTTTTCACACACTCTGTCTCAAAACTGGATTAACGACTTAAGTGAGTAGACACGTTGATTTAAAAACAAATGACAATCTCACAGCTGTGTGAAGCTGGCCCCCGAAATTCGAAAATTTTAAAAGAGACATATGTTTGAATATTTATTGACCATGTTTGACTATCCAGTAACTTGTTTTGAGCACCCTCGGAAATAAATAATAATAAAAATATAAAAATAGAAGTCCGTTTTGATATTTCAATATCTAAAAGTAAATTACAAAATTGGATTAAAATTGGAAAAAAATTGGAAAAAAATTGGAAAAAATTGAAAAAAAATTAATTGGAAAAAAATTGGAACAAGATTCAAACAAAATTCGAAAAAAATTCGAAAAAACACATGTTTCCACACTCTTTGGGTTCATGATAATGTTACAATTCTAAATCATTATGCACTTTTATTGTGCCCATATGTCAATTGGCCATTTTTTCCAAATCGTTTCTTCTTCGAATTTTGACTCTCTCTGGGGCCTTTTGAACTATTTTATGGGGTGTTAAAACGTTAATAAATAATTTTTAATGTCGTTAGTTCTTAATTGTGCAATCCTGTCGATTAATCATTTTATTCCCTTTTCGATAGTTCTAGTTGAAATTTTCATTTTTACATAATGAGTATTTTCCAAATTTTCACTTGTTTTTTATGTCTTTCCCTTAAATTAAAAATTACATTTCATTTTAAATCGATGGTAAAAAAATATTTCATTTATCTATTCGGTAATTCTAGTTTCATTTTTTTTTATCTACTATTTTTATACAGGGTGTCACAATAGTGTGTGAAAGTTCGATATATCCTATATTATGGAAAATATCAATTAATGTTATTTACAAAAGTTGTAGATAATATTAATCTGCACATTTCAAAATTATTTTCAATTATACAGAGTGATCCATAACTTCAGAATTGATCAAACCTACATTTTTTTAAATGGACCACCCTGTATTTAATTGTAAATTTGAATTCCCCTGACTTTGCTCTTCAAGAAAATACCAACATGTATGAGGTTATACTGGGTATTTTGGAAGATTAAACCAATTTTATATGAAAATCGTACTAGGTTCAACACTCTGTATATTTCAAAAGAAACAATAACATTAAAATTTTTTGATAAATCATTTTTAAAGATAGTCTACTTTTATAAGAATATACTAATTTTTTCCTACCGCAACAGACGTGTACAGGGTGAGTCAAAACTCAGATACATGATTTTCTCAATTTTTTTAAATGTAATCAATTTATATTTTTAAGGTACCTGGTATAATTTTTTATCAATTGAATTTATTTTTTGGGACCTTTACAACTTTTTATATAAAATGCAATGAAAACGCTAACAGAACTTCAAATTTTTTTTGAGCATTAGGTCAAGTTTACTTTGGAATTCATGTTAAAAGCAATTATATCCTGATTGCCGACAACCTATTAAAGAAATTTTTGAAAATCTGTTGTAAAGATTCAAACGTACAGGTAATGTAGCATATCAAAAAAGTGATAGAGAAAAATGAACTTTAAATGAACTCAGTATTCTACTTAGTGTTACCGAAAATCCAAACGGGAATAAGTAAATCATCCGTCAATGGGATTCTATTAAAAAATAAAGTACATGCATTCCATATTCAACGTCATCAGGAGCTTCTTGAAAACGATTTTCAAAAAAGAATAGCTTTTTGTGAATGGGCAATAGAGAGCATTAATAATGAAAATGATTTTTTTGATTGTGTACTTTTTGGGGATGAATCAACATTTCACAAAAACGGTTTCGTCAATAGACACAATTTTCATTACTATTCCACCACCAATCCTTATGAGTTAATGACACATAGCCAAACACGATGGTCTATTAACGTTTGGGGTGGTCTATTAGGGGACTATGTCATAGGACCACATTTCTTTCATGGTCGTGTAACTGCCGAGGTCTACTTATTGTTAGACTTTCTGCAGAATTATCTATCACTACTATTGGAAAATTTTCCACTAAATATAAGACGCCGAATGTGGATATTACATGATGGAGTTCCTGTACATCATGCTCAACCAGTTTGCAACTTTCTGAACTATAATTTTGAAAACAGGTGGATTGGAAGAGATGGTCCAGTTATGTGGCCTCCCAGGTCTCCTGACCTCACGAAAGTAGATTTTTGTGGGGTTTCGTAAAAAACGAGGTTTATAAAACTAGTCCATTAACTAGCGAGGAAATGAAGGAAAGAATAAGACAAGTGTTCGCGAGCATAGATGTACAATGTTTGAAAAACGTTCAAAGATCATTTGAAGCTAGATTACAACATTGTATTGCAGTTAGAGGGAGTCACTTTGAGCAGCTTTTATAATTAAAAATATAAACTGATGAAATATATATTTGAAATATATATTTGAAATATATATTTGAAATATATATTTGAAATATATATTTTAACAGGAGTTTAAATCAAATTACATTGTGAATTTAGTTATAATTAACCCTTTTTAACATTTCATCTAAGAATCTCACTAAACTGTTGTGTTTAGGGATAGGCAATATTTAACTCAAACGAAAACGTATAATTAGAGTACTTTTTAGTAGTGATATGAAATACAGGGTGTTACATTTAAAAAAATTGAGAAAATCATGTATCTGAGTTTTGACGTACACGTCTGTTGCGCTAGGAAAAAAATAAGTATATTCTTATAAAAGTAGACTATCATTAAAAATGATTCATCAAAAAATTTTGATGTACGATTGTTTTTTTTTGAAATATACAGAGGGTTGAACCTAGTACGATTTTCATATAAAATTGATTTAAACTTCCAAAATACCCAGTATAACTTCATACATGTTGGTATTGTATTAAATGGCAAAGTCAGGGGAATTCAAATTTACAATTAAATACAGGGTGGTCCATTTAAAAAAACAGGTTTGATCAATTCTGAAGTTATGGATCACTCTGTATAATCGAAAATAATTTTGAAATGTACAGATTAATTGTATCTACAACTTTTGTAAATAACATTGTTTGATATTTTCTATAATATAGGATATATCGAACTTCCACACACTATTGGGACACCCTGTATAATGGAGTATTTTTCCAAATTCTTTCCTGGAGAGTTAGTTTTCTCTCGAGTCTATTTTTCCTAGAGAGTTGGGTTTCTCTCGAGTCTTTATTTTCTCAAGAGGTCTCTTTCTCTCGAGTGTTTTTTTCCTTGAGAAGTAGTTGTTCAGTTTTATTTTGTACCTAGATATTGTTATTTAAGATAAATGTGGCAACCCTGTTTTGGTGCCACGATGACCCCGCGCGCATGTGCGCGAAAGAGAAAGAAAGACATTGCGTCAGTTTTTGTAACAGTAACACAAGAATAACAGTCCATGTTTCACGCTATTTTAATTTGTCTGACATTACATTCACACACAAAACAGTAGTTTTCCCTCAAGAGGTGATATTTTTCGACTCTTTTTTCTTCAAGAGTTAGTCTTCTCTCGAGTCTTCTTTCCTCAAAAGGTAGTTTTCTCTCGACTCGTTTTTACTCGAAAGGTAGTTTTACCTCGACCCTTTTTCCTCTAGAGGTGGTTTTCTCTCAATTTTTTTTTTTCGAGAGTTGTATTTTTCTCTAATTTAAATTTTTATGTTCTGCGTTTAAACATAATGGGCAATTTTCCAAATTTTTTCTCTATATTGTATAATTCAACGTTCTATTCCCTGAACAAAGTACTAGGATAGTTTATTTATATTTTTATTGTTTAACTATTGTGATTAAAAGAAATAATTAGTTGCAAATTGATCTTCTATTATACAGGGAGTGCCGTTATTGCCGTTTAATTTGTTTCTTTTGCAATATTTTATTTTTATTGTTTAAATTTCGTGAAAAAACAATTAATTAGTTGAAAATTCATTTTCTATTATACAGGGAGTGCAGTTATTACCGTTTAAGTTGTTTCTTTTGTTTAAGTTATTTTTATTGTTTAACTTTTGTGGTTAAACAATTAATTCCTATTACAAGGGAGTACCGGTAGTACCGTTTATTTACACTTTTCACTTATTTTCATTATTATTATATATCTATATAAAATTTTGTTCTCTTTTCGATGGTTCTAGTTTCTAAAAGTTGAAATTCTTCTCAGAATTCTTGTTTTTTATAATTTGACCCATGAAATTTTTTTTAATTTCTTTTTTAAATATTTTTGTTTCTAAGGGTACTCAAAAAAAGTTACTAAGTTGTCAAACATGGTAAAATAGGTGGTCAAACACGTCGAAATTCGAGGGCCAGGCTCAATCTATCAATGTTCTGACTAACTAAAATTCGCAGTTCACTATCCAAAGCTGTGTCAAATAGGCAGACATCAATCACCGATTAACATAGACACGTGGAATGTGAAAAAACTGAAGGTGCCGCCATTGTTATTTTTGAGCTATGATACAAAGCATTTGTTCACCATTACTAATAATCATGGATATACAGGTAACAAAAATATTTTTTGTACAAGTGTTTTAAAAATCCACACCCAATTGGATTTAAAAAGATGAACTTTCTCGCATTTAGTGCGGAAAAGTGATTTCTTCCGTTTAATTTTCCGCACTAGTGCAGGAAAGTATTTTGTATTATGCATTTTTAAACAAGTTATAGCGTAGAAAATAATATTACTATTTCAAAAGTAATTAAAAGTTAAATACAATTTATACATTATTTGATCGCCAATACGTGAGGAATGTATTTCTGGAAGTAGTTGTTTTTAGTCATATATTTTGTAGAGTTCAACGAAAAACGTTCAATGCCGCAAGCTGCGTAATCGTAAATCAAACAATTGCCTAAATATTTAATTTCTGCCCTTATTGGACGTGTTTTCTTCATGGTATCATGCAGTATTGGCCATCAAACATCTTCCAATATCCCTTGGCACAAGTGCGTGTGAAAACTACCTAGCCAGCACTAGGGCAAGCAGGAAAGGAGTAATACCAACGATTCCAGCTTATACGGCCTGGCCAACTTTTCAACGCGGTTGGTTCCTATAAATGCCCACGTTAACACTATTCCTTTTTCGCTCGTTCTAATGCGTAGCTTTCACTGGCTCTTGTTTTATCGCTTATTGGCTAACATAGAGATTAAAAAAAATATTTTTTGTTTTAGTTAGTATTTCCTTTAGAGATACCAATCATTTTCCAATAGGTATACGAGGAGGACCTTTGGGCGATGAATACTTTTTAGACAACATACACTTCCATTGGAGATCTGAACATACCGTCAACTTTCACAGGTAAAACATCATCTTACATTACATAAATATATTCTAAATAAAAAAAGAGTCCAAAAAAAATTGATACGTATTTTTTTTTAGGTATCCTTGTGAGGCACATTTTGTTCACTATTTAAAAAGTGCCACTAGCCTTAAAAATGCTTTGTCTGTATATGACGGTGTCGTAGTGGTAGCAGTCTTTTTTGAGGTAATTTTTTTTTTGTATCCACAGATATCTACTCTACTCACAGACTACAGAAAGAAAAAGTAGTCTATTGCATGTGTTCTACAGAAAGGATATAATTTTATATCCAGTCTAATAAGGATATTGTACGGATATAAAATCAACCAATCACAATTTTCAAATATAAATGACATTTCATTGGAGGTGTAATACTATCACGACATCTGTTTGAACAAGTACAAAACTTCATTCAAATGGCCCGTGTGTTAGCGCTCCCTCAATAATTGAATATAGAATTGTAAAATGATGATAATTCATAAATAATTGTATATCAAAACTAAAACTTGTATATGTTGTTGTAACAATCAAAATTATATATTTATGTTGGTACTGCAACGTTTTTAGATACTTTTTAGTTTTAACAGTTGGTAACACTGTTAGCCTGACATTTGGTAGTTTGTCATTAGTATTGAGCGTAATTATCACATACTTTGATTTTCTCTTACTATTCGGAGAATGGTCGCACTGCGCAGCTTTCTGAGTGCCTTTTAAAAGGAGATAGAAAACTCCGCCATTTTGATGCCTTAATGCGTGTTGCCTACATCTTGGCGCAATATTTTTAATATTTTGCTTGCTGCTGTCCGTGTCAGTAAATATTATTTGTGAAGTCACAGTTTATTGCTAAAGAATCAGTTAGCTCACTCGGACCAGTTGAAAGTTCCAAAATACCATCCACTCCAGGGATACAAATTCAGGATGCGCAAAAACTGCTGTTTTATTATTATAGGCGGTTGTCATATATTGTAATATCCTTGTATTATCCGAGTTGCGTAGCGTATAAACTGGAACTTTGAGATCAAAAGTCGACAGAGTGAGCGAACTGATTCTTTAGCTATAAACTGTGGTAAAGGCATCAAAATAGCCGCGCCCTATGTTGCGCATGTCGAACATCTCTCTTGCACCGTATAGTAATCAAAGTATGTGGTAATTATTAAACATTCCAATCAATATGTGTGATATCGCGAGAAATTGACTATGCCTTAAGTCAAGATGAAGGTTGGCATTTTCGAGATGTCAATGTCAGGTGGCAGTCAAAGCCGCACTTCATACTTCATTCTTTATTTTTGAGTCTGTTAAAAGAAAAATAAAGTTAATCGTTCAATTTCTAAAAGCATCCTTTTACTAATTATTTCAATCGACCTGGTTATTACAATATGGCTACCCGTTTGAAATGACAGGCCACTTATAGGCACATGATAGATTATAATTTATAATATGGCAAAACTGTGGGCGTGGTTTGATAGGATCAATGATATAGATAGTTATATAGACTGATCATCCATGTTTTTAAAAATGAACATAAGCTTATGGCTTGAAGTAAAAATGTAGGCAATTATTATTTTTTTAAATATTTAAGGGCTGGAATTTTGTTTTAAAACACATTTTTGCTAAATTGATTCAAATTACTGAACACTTGCCAAACAATATCTTCGATAATATGGTCGCTCGCAAACGAATCACTTTGAGAAATCTATATGCTACGCTATATGTATCATTGATCCTATCAATGACAACAGGTCACATACTTTGATTTTCTTTTACTATATGGAGAATGGTCGCACTGCGCAGGTTTTTAAGTGCCTTTTAAAAGGAGATAGAAAACTCCGCCATTTTGATCCCTTATTACGTGTTGCCTACATCTTGGCGCAATATTTTTAATAGGTGCGTTTTAATCATCCGCTTCTGCTTCGGAATTGTCGGTTTTCTTGTTTTAATCTGACAGGTTAAAACGACTAAACCGACAATTCCGGAAGCAGAAGCGAATGATTAAAACGCACCTGCACAGGGACTCCGTGTCATATAGAATTCTACCGGTCGCTTCAATCCTATCGATTGGCACTCCAAATAATCCAAATAATTTCCAGGAGTCGACTGTAACTATCGCCACGAAGCGAGACGTCAAGACATATAGTTTTCTACGAAAGTAGGCAAACCGTCATACATTTTTGTTTTGATTTTAAAACATATGAGAATCAGTTAGCTCACTCGGACCAGTTGAAAGTTCCAAAATAACATCCACTCCAGGGATACAAATTCAGGATACGCAGAAGACTCCTGTTTTATTATAGGCGGTTGTCATATATTGTATTATTCGAGTTGCGCAGTGTATAAACTGGAACATTGAGATCAAAAGTGCCGACGCAGAGTGAGCGATCTGATTCTTTAGCTATAAACTGTGGCATATGAATCAAAATGGCCGCGCCCTATGTTTGTCGTGTCGGACCTCTCTCTTGCCCCGTATAGTAAAGAAAATCAAAGTATGTGCAACAGGTCCACAAACCATCAGTTCTCACTGGCAGCATTTTGACAGGTCGTTGGAACGCCTATTTGTAATTTCAAATAGTTAGTTAATCATTATAATCGTTTCTTTTTCACTCAGTATTTTATTACTACCACTAGCTTCCACCACAGTATATTTCATTTTTAAAAATATTCTGTTCATACCTAATCGACTATTGGTCCATCTATTAGTAAATAGAGAAACTACGTCGTTATTTAGTTTCTACAACCATTCGATGGTTCGGTAGAAGACGACAAAATGATCAAACACACGACTTGAACCCGATGGAGCTCGTTGCCATCTATTGCTACTGTCTATTATTGCCCTCCAAGATAATATGCATTAAGATTGTTTTTAGATAGGCTATCTAAATACAATGCTAATACCAATACAATCTTTGATATTTTTCAGTACGCCAACACAGATGCCCTAGAATTTAAAGACATTTCCGACAATATGAATAATATTACTTTAAGTCATCACAGTTTACCAATGAGTAAGCCTTTGATGCCACAAAGCCTTTTGCCACACGATATGTCGAGGTATTTTACGTATAGAGGTTCACTGACGACTCCAGATTGTAACGAAGTAGTACAGTGGATTGTTGTGGAGGATACATCCCACATATCAATTGAGCAGGTAAATGTTGAATTTTTTATTATTATAGGAAAACAACATTGAAAAATACGTTACATTAGAGATGACGTAGTTTGTGTTCTATTGAATGACAGCAGGGACATTTTATTTTTAATATTTTCAAGATTTTCTACATTTTTAGCACCTGCAAATAATATAAATAGTATATTACACACCGAGGTGGGAAGAGTTTCATTCCTGTCGTGAGATTAGTTAGATCACCGAGACGCGAAGCGTCGAGGTTAGCTATGATCACGAGACAGTAATAAAACTTCCTACCGAGGTTTGTATACTATTTTAGTTACAACCATCATATTTCGATCAAAGTTAATAAATCTCCGTTTCTTTCTGAACATACCTAAAATATTACATTTAACGACTAATTACCAAGCGCGCGGTTTTCTCAGAATAATCAAGTAAATATATTGTTACTGTGATTACGGGGTAAACAACTGTCACCAATATAAATAAATGTCAGATAAAGCCGGATATTAAGTTCGCGAATAATAAATATTAATAAGTAGTTTGTTGTATTTTAGTTCACTGTTGTTTTTTATTGTTTGCCATTAAATAGATATTATATAATTTGTCAAAAAAATGTGTTATTTTTTTTTAATATAAAAAATATTCATCTAGAATAGATGAAATGAGGGCGGGAAGTAGAGGTGTGTGATGTGACACTTCCCAACCTTCAATGACGTTAGTAATGACATTACATATATGGTTGTAAATAAAATAATATTCTATTCTACTAATATAATTTAACAATCAATTATAATCTAAATGAGAATTGCCCGTATATACAAATAAAAAATACATATTTTTGTTGCAGCTGCATCATTTAGCAGGCATTCACGATGATAAGAACGCAGCTGTAATCAAAAATTACCGACCCGCACAACCTTTAAATGACAGATTTGTGTATTATACAGATGGACATTAAAATTTAAATTTTCTTTAAAAATTGAGTATTTTTAAACCATTTCTACACCTCAATCAATTGATCTATTTATAGAGTAAGTCATAAATAATGTTTCTAAAATGGCAAAAATGAATGACCATCAGCGCCGCAAATGTTTATTGAAACATGTTATAATTTTTGGTCTACCAGACCAACTTTTATTCTTAATTTTAGTAGATCTCGATAGACTATAGTTGTTAAAATATTACAAATATGTTTTACTCCAGTTACTCTCTTTATGATTCACCCCGTATAAATATTGTATAGTAAACACAAGAACAACAATATATTTCAGTACCTTTTCAATGAGTATCTTACCTAATTTAAAAATCTACCGAAAATAATGAATGAAAATCATGTTTCAATTACATAATATATTAAAATCAAAGCCAACCCTGGGAAATGCAGGAATGCAGTTTAACGTATTTCAAAGTATTAAGAAGAACATTCCGTTACGAGCGAAATATATTTTTCTCATTTTATGGAAAATTTGAAGTAAATAAATATAAGCGCCAACTCATTTCCACTCGCAGATCTATTTCACTCGTACCCTCATAGACGCATTAAGTTTCTTTATCAATGGTGACGGAAATTACATAATAGAAACCGCTGACCTGTCGAGAAGTTCCGAGATTTCCTTCAGCCGGCCATTCAAGTTACTTGTTTTCTCTGTACAAGTGTTTAACATTTTTTATTTTACTTTCAATCTGATGTTAGCTTGCAATTAATAAAGTCATAAAAATATTAAATCGTATTATATTTTTTGGAACACTAAATAAAAACACCTGTCAAAATAAACAATAAACATTTATTTCATAACACACCTAGTTTTTTAAGGCAAAAAAAAGAATTTTAATGATATTTATGATTGATGTCAATAAGGATGTTAAAATCTATTTACAACCTTCAAATATAAAAGAATGTTTTTTTTTTTTTTTTTTTTTTTTTTTTTTTGTAATGGGATGGCATCAGACATGAAGAATGTTTTTATTTGCGTAAGTTTAATTATTAATCAGCGTAGGCTATGACCTGAAATGATTCACTATATTATAAAAAATTTCGTAAATAATATTAGAATAATAAACCACTTAAACAATAATTAAAATTTGCAAGTATATATCTGATTAAATGTAGACGGTTGAAAAACTTTTGACGTCTTTAACCAGTATTTTGAAGTGGAATAAATTTAATAATAAAACAATGTTGTTTATAATCGGTATAAAAATAAATAGAATACGAGGGATGTTCGATATGTATCTGAATCATCGAGATAGAATGAAGTAGAGACGACATAAACACTATTTCTTTACATATTTCAGAAAGTTTTAATTTCCTTTATAGTAAATTATTTAAAAAAAAAAATTAAGAACTACTTTTAATAGGTCTTTATTCATCAAAGTCAAGCTAAAGAATAAAATATATATTTACATTTGATCCACACCTATTGTTTATTTCTAGGAAAATTTATAAAAGTAGGATAAGATGAGGTTATTTACAGGAAGTATTTAGTGTCTATATAGCTATTTTAGCAACATATAACTAGAAACAGTTTTTTCTTTAAATCACCCGATAACTATACCTTTTATTGGCCATACACAAATTTATGCCAATATAGAACGGATGTTTTTGCGTTCGCGTTTTTAGAGTGACCTAATATAAAATGGATATGGAAGGCATAAAACGGAAAAACGATGGCAAAATGGAAAAATACAAACCGAAAATTTCAAAATTATATGACAAAATAGCTAGGATGGAGTCGGAAAGTGATTCAGGTAAAACAAAAATCTTAATAAAAATATTTTTATTTAATTTGTTTGGTATGTATGAAATGTTTTAGACATGAATGGCACGTAAAAAACATAGGTGGAGTTGCTCGACTCGCTTTACTCTCAATAAAAACATTTTTATTTATTTTTTTTTTTTGGTGTTCATGAAATGTTTTGGACTCGACCATTCACTGTTGGGTTCTAATTAACAGTGCTGTTCCTAAAGTGGTGCTGGGAAACAGTAACAAAGCCTACACAGAACACGAGGCGAAATAACCTTAGCAGTTGAAGCCGATGACACACACACAAAAAAAAAATTAAATTAAATGAAAAAATTCCGGCCAACGGTGAGATTCGAACCCGGGACCCTTGGATCCACAGGCATAGGCTCTACCACTGAGCCACCCACCCCAACCTCTAATATTAAAAATCTTTTTTTTATGCTACAATCTGCATCAAGCAGTTCACCAAAATACTAGATACAATAAATGTTTAGATAATTTTTTTATAAATTTTAATATTATAATTGTATCTGTAATTGAAATGGGTGTATCGGATCATAGGAGACAGTTAGTAGAAACTCAAGAAACCTCTGAAATAAAAAACAACCTAACTTGTATTAGAAATTATTATTCACACAACAATGTCAGTCAATAACCAGCAAAAATTTTACAGTGAAATTAATTCAAGGCTTAATATCTCGAATCTCGACAAATATTAATCCTAGCGATTTGGTTCTCAGGACATTTTTTGTAGTAAATTAAATATTCTACAACTTTGTCATTTACATTTTTTCTGTAACTCTTCTCAGTTATGACATAGGGTCGAAATAACGTGAATTTAATGATAAAATTCGATTTAGTGACCCGTACTACCTCGCCGATGTGAGTTACGACATCGCCGCAATAGACACTTTTGTAGAACGTTCAATTTGGAGAAATACATGCCTATGGTCGAAATAATACCATGAAATGCCTCTAAGCTATAGAAATCTGAAGAAAAAAACCCTAATTTTACGTGTATTTTAAATGGAAAATCTTTGCACGCCTTGGTCGAGGACTTAATATTAATATTAAGGGCACAAACTTTCAGGGATTTTTTTGGGACATTTTCAACAAAATTTCAGGACGAGAGCGAAAAAACAAATTATTCGAAAAAAAATCACCCTAATTTTAATTGTAATTTGACCAGCCACAAAATGTAATATTTTCTCAGGTAAATAAGGATATTGTATTGTATTAATAAAAGCCAATTTATACCCAATGGTAAGCAAAGGTTTATATTAAACCATAAAAATCTCAATCAACATATTTCAGTTCTACATTTTAAGCTTAGATAAAAGAGACCAGAGATATAACATACACCGGTTTTAAACCTGCGCAAATGTTGCCAATTTCTAAAGAAGGGTTAACGGAGTGGGGGAACTGGGCGGCGACACGCGGCGACCCGAACTCTGTGACAGGGACCGGACTTTGTTTATTAGCATCTTAATGAACTATTAGGTTTATTTAAAAGGTGTTTAATCGAATTTTGTATTATGAAATAAAATTAACGTGATTTTTTAATATCAAACAGATGCCACGACATTTTATGTAAAGAGAAGACCTTTTATAGAATATTTCGTTAGCGTTTATTTACTACGGACTTTTCTGCAAGAGATTACAGTAAAATGTTGAAATAGTATATTGTTAATAGAGCAACAAATGTTACTCATTGTCTACGATTATTATAAAAATAGCATGTGCGCAGGCTAATACTGCAAATCTACCCTTATGAGTTGAACATTATATTTTTTGTACGGCTATTACATATTATTAAAAATCAGTCAAAATGAGAAAATGCTGTTTTGTATTGTAACCTCAGAAAAAGTATATTAAGGCTTCTTTCTTTAAGAATATTATTTATTATAAAGGATGAGTCACATAAAACTCTAGAAATGCATATGTCTGAAACCAGATAACATTTTAAAATTTAAATCTATTAAAAGTCATTTGGTCGCTAGGGATGAGTGATTATCGAAATAAATTATCGATAATTGAAAATAATCGATTATTTTCGATCAATAGATTATTTTCAAACAATATATTTTTTGTCATTTCCTTTAAAATCGACTACTTGATTATCTTTGAAAAATCAAAAATAATCGATTAATTAAAAAGCCAATTAACCGATAAATCAGTGTTTTACAAAATATAATATAAATAGAATTATCGTTTATTTTAAATAATCGATTATTTTCAAATAAACCATTTTTTTTCGTCCATGGAAACAGATTATTCGATAATCTTTGAAAAATCGAAAATAATCGATTAATCAAAAATAATCAAATAATTAAAAAGTCGATTAACTGATAAATCGATTTAAAAAAAAAACAGAATGATCGATTATTTTAAATAATTGATTATTTTCGATCAATCGATTATTATCAATAATCTATTTTTATTGTATTTCCTTTAAAATCGTTAATTCGATTATCTTTGAAATACCGAAAATAATCGATAATTCCAAAATAATCGCCTAATCGAAAATAATCAATTAATTAAGAAGCCGATTCTATGATAAATCGATTATTACCAATAATCTATTTTATTGTATTTCAAAAATATTCGTTTAATTAAAAAGTCGATTAACTAACAAATCGATTTTCAAAAAAAAAACAGAATGATCGATTATTTTAAATAATTGATTATTTTCGATCAATCGATTATTATCAATAATCTATTTTTATTGTATTTCCTTTAAAATCGATAATTCGGTTATCTTTGAAATACCAAAAATAATCAATAATTCCAAAATAATCGCCTAATCGAAAATAACCAATTAATTAAGAAGCCGATTCTATGATAAATCGATTTTCCAAAAAATAAAACGAATTATCTATTATTTTCTAATAATCCTTTTTTCATATTTCCTTTGAAATTGATTATTCGATTATCGAAAATAATTGATTATTAAAAAGCTGATTATCCAATAAATCGATAATTTTAAAAAATAACCAAAATATCGATTATGTAAAATAACCGATTATATTCAATCGATTATTTTCATATAATATCTTTGAAAAATCGAAAATAATCAATTAATTAAAAAACCGATTAAACGATAAATCGATAATTTTGAATAAATCTACTTTTTCTGTATTTCCTTTAAAATCGATTAATACATTATCTTAAAAAAAAACGAAAATAATTTATTAAAAACAGCGGATAAATCGATTTTCATTAAAAAATATCAGAATTATCGATAAATCGATTATTTTTGTAACCCCTATCGGTCGCTTGCTTTTATCTGAGCATTTAGCTCCAAAATTTAGAGATTCGGATTTTTTGATCCAGTTATCTTTGAAATCGCATTCGCTTGTATAATAAATAAATATTGCTAAATTTTGGATTTTTTTTAGTAAACGAAAATTATGTTCGAGTTGTTTAGGGGTTTGTAATGTAACATTTTATTAACGTGACTAAGGGTTGATTCCACCGTTGTGTTAAACAAAGTTTAAAATGACATTTTTACATTAACACTGTCATTTTAATCTCCGTTTAACACAACGGTGGAATCGGACCTAACTCCTGTAACTTTAGTATTTTTTTTTGCTTATACTAGATTACTTTGTTTTAAGACTGAAAATTGAATGTCACTTTCGATTTGACCGCAAATAAGATGAACCTTGAAATTTTAAGTAGGTCATCCTGTATTTCATCTAATATTCTTATAAAAATACCTTATAAAAATAAAATTTAGCTAGCAACTATGATTCTTTACCTCTTATTTATCTACCAAAAAGGGCTAAAAACTACCTTTAGAAAACATTTTTATAAAACTACTTTTTAAATACAAAATTTCGTTAGCAATAATGCCTATTTACTATTTATTTAAATTAAATGTTCAAAATTTTACCCTTTTGTAAATTTATGTAAGTAATATGAAATCTGATTTCTGATGCTTAATATTTATTGAAACCCCTTGATGCGGATCTGAAGTATTCAGCCCAGAGAATCATGGCGCTTTATGTCAAAACGTTAATAAATATTTACCGCTGAAAACGAATATATTCATAACAGTAGTACTTGTATTATAAGTACATACAATTTTTCAAGATACATCGTGACATTTTGAACTTGAAATTGAATAACTAGAACACTTTAAATTGCTAAAATACCAACAAATAAATCAAAAAACAGCTGTCAATGGTGATTAAACTCAGGTGGAGGTGATCGCTGAATGGAAATCGGAGCAATTCGGGTGGCGTCGTGCAACAATGATTTTCAATTGGTGGGTTACTTTGGCTTAAAATAGACAACATGCGCAGTGTGCAATGTTACATCTTCGGTCTCTTTAATCTAAGATTTTAAGCTAGAAGATTGTAGATCAGCCAGCAGGTTAATATCTCAAAATTGATTTGAAAGAAGCATATTTTTCAGTCCCCGTCGATCAAGCTTATAAAAAATATCTTAGATTCGTATTTCAGGATAATGTATACGAATTTAATGTGCTTCCTTTTGGTCTGAATATAGCTGCATATATTTTGACAAAAATAATGAAACCAATTTTATACAAACTTAGGTCACTTGGCTATATGTCTCTTATTTAATTGGATGATAGGCGTTGGGCAAAAATAAAAGTGAATTCGAAGAAAACCTATCTGAAACTTGTAACGGTTGGAACCGTTATTCGTTATTTCAACACAATCACCTCTACTCAAATGTCATTTGTCTTTTATGCCTTGTGTCAAAAGTTCGTATTTCATTTGATTTGAATATATCAAATAGAACACATTCATTTTAATATCTTGGTCATCCGATGTACTAAATGATTTTAATCTATCGTAAAATCCGTCTGATTTTATAAGGTAAGTTTTAATACTAATATATTATTAAATATATATATTTTATGCAAGTATTTCTTAATTAAATTGTCAAGTTCCGAACATAACCTAAAATCCTATCAACAATGGGTAACACTCATTATTATATATTATTTTTTTGGAATAAGATATTATGCTTTACTATGTTTAAATGTATTAAATAAGATTTTTCCTTTTCATATTAATTTTAGTCTCTGTAAAATTATTCATCTAATAGTTTTAAATTGTTCATTTAATAGTTAAAGCATTTTATCTAAATTCTGTTCAAATTTCCTATTTCCTGTCTTAACATTTTAAATCTTTTTTAGCATGGCTATATCTAGACAGTTTTGAATTCCTCTCAAGAAGTTTTTGAATTCCTTTCAAGATGTTTTATGGTTTTTATACCTAGAAGTTTGTTTTGGTTTTGGTACAATCTGAAGACCGTGGTTTGATTCATCTCTAGAAGATCTAGACAGTTTCGAGTTTAAGTTAGAATACCAAATATCACGAAATCATTCACGTTGCAGAATTACGAATAAGAATCCCGAATCCCTTTGAGAAAGTTGCCTGAAGATAGACCATGCGATAAAACATTCCTTATATTACCTCCTTTTAACAAAGGATAAGTGATATTGAATAAATCATCTTGAATTTGAATTTAGTAAAACTATGTTGATTAGAATTTGCTACTACCTTATCTAAAGCATGGTTTAAATATAATTTGTTAGTGGTTAGTGATTTTCTATATTTTTATCACTAATCTAAGTAAGCTTTAAATATAGTGGTGCCCAACTTCTTTTTCAAAGTTATTCGAGTTATTTAATAACCTAACCCACGCCCAATCAATTGAGCTCAAACATATTATACAAGTAGATAGAATAACTAAAGATCACGTTACAAGAGTTCCCTTACTGTTTCCTTCCCTGTGATTGTGTACTCCCCCAGTTCATTCTTAAGGGTGTTTATTGTGTGTTGTGTGTCTTTTGAGAGAATTCTTTGGAGCCTGGCACATTCTTGAGTGCTTGCCATCTTCTCACAGTTCCTTCTCCAAGACTCTCTTTTGACTTTTCGTAAGGCTGTGTTGTAACATTCCCATTCGCCGGTTATTTTAGCCTTATTAAATTTTTGTCTCACCTGTTTCCTTAGTATAGCAAGGTCATCATTTCACCATGGAACTTTCCTGATAGAATTCCTTGCTATTAAGGGACAGGTATCGTTGAAAGCGCTAGTGACTGTGTCATTAAACTCATCCACAGCCATTTCTAGGTAGGTTTGTTGTTCTTATCGTCTTTCTCATATTCGGAAGATTACATTCCAGAGAAGAAGCATTATATGCCTCCCAGTCTGTTTTCCTGGGATTACGATAAGTTTATTTTGCAATATTACCTTTAATATTGAAGTTTATCTGATAAACTCTCTTCGTCAGACACATGCCAGCAAAATTACTCAAGTATGTTGATGCTATTGTTACATCTAGTACTTCCTTTCTGTTTTTTTGTTATAAAGGTCGGTTTATTGCCTACATTTGTTATGTCTAAATTATTTGCCATAATAAATTGTAGTAAAGACTTACCTCTTTTGTTGATATCGGTGCTCCCCCAGATCTTGTGGTGTGCGTTTGCATCACAGCCAATGATCATCTGCATTCCGTTGCGCCTGCAGAATTTCACCAGCTCTTCCACTTCTCTGGTAGGTGTTGCTTCAGGATTGTCTGAAGGTAGATATGCCGATCAGAGTCCATCTCCTGCATCGATCTTGATTCTGACTGCTGTCAAATCTCTGGAACAGAAATTAGTTAACGGCAGTATTTTTATGCCTTTTTTGACAATTATGCAGGTTCGAGGGGTGTCTGTGGATCTGTCATATATTAACTCTCCATCCAACCCTCCTAAACCTCTTATTGTACCGTGTCTAATCCACGGTTCTTGTACTAGGGCCACTTCAAACCTCCCCATCGCCACTGTAAGTACAGCCGAAGCAGCCTTACAGTGCTGAAGGTTGATCTGTATTATACTGATCCTCGCCATGTCGCCTTAGGATCCTGAAGGTCACCCTTCCTAGTTTATAATAGGCCCGGAATTGTGACCTCTCGAGGATCCTGTACTACGCTTCGTCAATTGAAAAGGCTAGGAATTACCCTCTCTTTTCAATTTTCCTGCTCATTAAAAGCCAGTCCGGCGTCTTCAGTTCCGTATTCTGGAGCTGAAGAAGTCCCTGACTTTTTCAACCTCGGACTCGTCCGGCATGAAAACCAGAACCCTGGATCTTCTCGGGAGGTTCTTAGATTCAACCACGGTCAAATCCGCGCCCTCCCAAAGGTTTCCCAGAGTGCTGACCATCCTCCTTAACCAGTCCGCGGTCTGCTGGTTAGCGCAGGTCATCCAAATGACCCCTGCGCTAAACGATGTTTTATGAAACTGTGGTGCTCCTCCACTGCCTGAAGGGGCAGCGTAGAGCCTTTCCATATATGTGGATGCCGTCTCTGGATGACAGCCAGTCGGATACCCCTCAAAGTGTCGCTGCTTTTTTCGTTCAAGAGGTATAGTTGAATTACGATTTTTATAGGTATGGAAACATTTTAAGAAGTTTCATCCTCGAAGTCAGGCAGCAATATTTGCTGTTTATAAATCTACGTGTACCGGCTTAGACGATGAATAAACAGTAGATAAAATCTATAAAACTTTGCAAATATTCCAAATTAGAAAAATAAAAAAATTGTTCGTAAACCTTCTACGCTGTACAATTTTCATGAGATCGATGTTTTTCTCTCCCGATTTTTCTTGTATCGATCTTTGACTCTACCATTTGAATCGCTACCAAGAATCTATTATTTTTAACGAGATGGGAAACCCTAGTTGACTTTTTAGTTGGGCCGCTGTAGAATGTTTTGAAACTATTTTCATTGCGTCTATTAGCATTTGAAAGAATTATAATTTTAAACGCACATATTGTATGGTACGTAAGCTCCTATGGTCTAGCGGTTATGACATTGGTGTGGTATACAAAGAGCCGTAGGTTCGATCCCCACTGGTAGCCGATTTTTTAAATTTTTTTTTATATCCAAAAAATATTGTTTGCGTAAAACTTTGGAAATAAGGAATGAAATAATAAAACATCCATTGGCAGATAAAAGGAATGTTTATTTAAAAACGTTATGCACTGACGTACCGACGATACAAATATATATAATATAATATAGTACCTATATACATAAAAGAAAAACAAATCACAATATATTCAATATATAAAAAACATCAATTGACTTTTTTTTTCTGATTGGTCTGGCCGTTATTACAAAAATACAATATAACAAATTCAAAAATCAATTTACCGAGTTGCCGCTGAAGAAATTCAAATAAGAAGACACAGGGTGACACTATAAACTTTCACGACATCGGTATGATTTATTGCTTTATATATCGATGGATTTTGAAGTAAAAAATAAATATTTATAAGCGTTTCCGCCAAAAAATTTGTCTTGAATTTGTGAAATATTTCACGGTAGTAAACCCGATTCGAATTACGACCTATTTTACCAAATATTACGTTTGATCGAACACCCAAAATAAAATATTTTAATCACCCTGTATACATCTCTTACAACCTGAATCTACATGTCTTAATACAGACTCTAATTGAAGGTTTCGCTACCGGTGAAAAGTTTCATAACGTAAAACACGCCTAACTTAGAGCAACAGAAGTTTGAAACCTACAAAGAGAATCTGCAGCATCGTCTGAAGCTAACCAAACTGTTAATCTAAGACCCAACCGAAAAAATCAGAGACAGATTGTTTTAAACCATTTTTGCGTCAAAATAGTAACAAACTTCAATGCTACAGTTTTGGAGTTAGTACAAAGGCAACCCTAGTTATTATTAAAGAAGAAGCTGTCAGCTTTAAGAATAACTAGGGTTGCCATTGTTCGTACCCAAATCCAAAATGTAGCAAATAAAAAACCGATCAGCATAAAATAATCCGCTCCTTCCAATTTTTTCCAGTCGGCTATTTTAATACTGTGTTGTTGTAAATTAAAAACAAATTGAATCAAAATGAAAACAAGTTGTACAAATCGTTAACAAAACCGAGTTATTGATAAATACTCGGATCGTTCAACTGGACGGGCAATATCGTCTGACTCGTGTGCTGTAATATTGTCTGGTGATTTGGCAAAGAGGGGAAGTACGGCACCAATAGGCCTACGGAATTGTTAGAATTCGCTGAAATTACAAAGAAAAAACTTTTATTGCCTAAAAACAAGTAAAAACAACTAAAAGGGAAGACGAAAGAACCTGGGATAATGCAGCAGTGGAAATCTTCAAGGAATGTGGACTAAATGGACAGGAAGTAAAGATAAAGGATAGAAATATGTGTGAAAGGACTAAAATTATACATAAAAACAACACATTAAGGTATATTAAGGTTCTATAATACAATACAACACCTAAAAATACTTTGATTCATTAATATTAGCTTTCTAAAACAAAATATTAATAAGATAAATACTTACTGGTGAGAAAATCCATCGGTTGACCAAACAAAACTTTGTCGTCTAACAAAGGGAAATTGAACAGACCTTGTTGCAACAACAATTCTTCGGCCCTGCTGAAATTGACGTCCGACAGTACGGGTCCGATATCCGGGACGGTGTCTGGAGGCGGAATCTAAAACGGAAGTTACATTATGCATAAGACGTAGAAAAAATATACTACAACACTTCACTTGTAATTTTAAGACTTATTCATAATAAATAGAAATTAAATACATGTAATAAAAATATATTAAGTGCATTGAAAGTATATTAGTAATGTATTGAAAATGTATTAAAAATTTGAGAAAATGAATTCAAAATGTATTAAAAATGAACTAAAAATGTAATGTAAAAAAAATTAAAATTTACTAAAAATGTAATGAAAATATATGAAAAATGTATTAAAATGTATTAAAAATGTATTAAAAATGTATTAAAAATGTATTAAAAATGTATTAAAAATGTATTAAAAATGTATTAAAAATGTATTAAAAATGTATTAAAAATGTATTAAAAATGTATTAAAAATGTATTAAAAATGTATTAAAAATGTATTAAAAATGTATTAAAAATGTATTAAAAATGTATTAAAAATGTATTAAAAATGTATTAAAAATGTATTAGAAATGTATTAAAAATGTATTAAAAATGTATTAAAAATGTATTAAAAATGTATTAAAAATGTATTAAAAATGTATTAAAAATGTATTAAAAATGTATTAAAAATGTATTAAAAATGTATTAAAAATGTATTAAAACATATTAAAAACATATTAAAAATTTATTAAAAACGTGTTAAAACGTATTAAAAACGTAATAAAAACGTAATAAAAACGTAATAAAAACGTAATAAAAACGTAATAAAAACGTAATAAAAATTTATAATAAATGCATTTTCAAAATTTGTTGGTCGCATAACACGCGACATGACTAACTTAGTACCTTACCTGCGGCGCTGTAGACAGTACAGTCGTCGTGGAAGTCATAACGGTCGGCGTATCGGTCACGCCCATCTCCACCGGCGTCTCGGACACCGTCGGTATCACGTGAGCCGTAGGCGTTGTCATCGGAGTAGGCGGCGCTTCTTCCTTGATCACGCCCTCTTTGGATGGCAGTTCGGCGCCCGTTTTGTGGTCCACTTTGTGTCGTCGTCGCGTGTGTTTCAACCAATTCGGGTAGTTGGTGAAGGTGCGTTCGCAGTATTTACATTTGTACGGTCGTTCTCCGGTGTGAATGTTATAATGTTGCTAAAATTAAAAACGTCCAAAAAAATTCGAACATGTATAAACCAGATGCTTACTTTTAATTTTGTGCTGCTCAAAAATCCCTTGCTGCAATGACCGCAGACGAAGGGTCTGGCTGGCGCGTGGACCAGACTATGGACTTTCAAACATCGTTCAGTCTTATACATTTTTTGGCATACGTCACACTTGAACGGTCGTATCTCACTATGAAAGCTGTAGTGTCTGACCAAGTGCGACTTTTCGGCGAATCTACAATTCAAAAATGATATTCAAAACGTCAACTTGCTGGGCTTAGACAAAGAGGATGTAATAAGATAAATATAACCACTAGTGCTTACGTTTTCCCACATTTATTACAACAATGAGGTTTATCTCCGGTGTGCTGTTTGACGTGCTGCTGCATATTCACCTTCTGGGTGAAGGTTTTGCCGCAAACGTCGCACATGAATCTTCTTCCCAGTCGATGAACGTTCATATGAGACGTTAATCCACCTCTAGTGTGCAGTCTAAAATTGATACCAATAATAAACGTATTGGTCATTGCAGGATCTTATTTTAGTTTATAAATAAATAATTGGAGATGTAAAATATAATTAAATGGTAGCATGACAAGTTGTGAGTTTAACCTTTAATCCAACCTTGGAGCACTTAGGTTTAGAAAGTAAGTTATTTATTTTTGACGCCCAACGTGGGGCCACTGTCACATTTCAACTTTTACTAATTTAGAGTGACATTGGGCAGAACGTTTGGGGAGCTTAGAAGCTAGTTTATTCCCTGACAATCGTACAAGGAAATTGATACGTCAAATATTGAGTTGGACAAAAAGAGATGAATGAAACTTGGAATTGAATGAACTGAAACATAAAAGATCCGTCTTGGGCTGGAAGTAAAGTAAGAAAAACTGAGTTAAATAAAGAGTAACTTGAAAGAAGAATTTAATGAATCTTGGATTGGAAACAAGATACGGAAAACTAAGTTTAATTAACAGCGACTCTTAATGCTGAACATAAACTCCCCTTTGAGTCATAATCGGTCATTACCAGCACAGCCTCATAATGAGGGTTGCTTCAAATTTGAAAATCGTATGTGTAACACATATGACGCGGTATACGTAGATATGTAGTATAGTCGCTACAGTCACGAGCTGTTTTATAGTCAATAAAAGAATTGTATATTTAAATTTAAATCTGTAGATACCTTGGGATTATAAAAGACAGACTAACAATGTGTTAGAATGTTATATTTTCCTAACCAGTTAGTAAATCTTTGTAGTAAAATACTGCTAAATACTTGTACAATAAATAATTAATCTCAAGTGATACATTTTTGTAGACCTGAGAAAAGAATGGTTGCTATTAAAACGTGGTTGATTTTTCATTGTGTATTCTCACAGAAAGTCAAAGAACACCTAAGATAAAACGACAAGATACTGAACTACAAGTTAAAGTAAGATAGAAAAGCTATCAATAATTTAATACTATACAGTTCATCAAATTTCTAGAGGCTTTCGACGGCTAGACAGAGAAAGCACTACTGACAGGCATCCCGACGGATTTACGCAATGAAAGTACACTCTGCGCATCAAGTATTTCACTATTTCATTCAGACGTAAATGTCAGATGTAAATTTCGCTAAAACATTTCTTTTATTTTCGTTTGTGTTTTTTGCTCATTACAGTTTAATTGAACCTAAGTATGGAGTTTAATAGCAAATTAAGAGGCCGCGTGATTAACAGTCAATCTCGCGAAATAATAGCCAATGTTATAGAGTTTATGAGAAGAGAAGGAAACTTTAATTCACCTTCAATACCATTTAAAAATATAAACGATCGTGTTGCTGCAGCCACAGGAGTATCTAAAAACACTGTCGTCCGCATTTCTGGAGAGAAAAAAAGAATCGATAACCGTGAGATATCGGAATTTTCATCACCAAGAAAAACCATCAAAAAACCAAAAACAGTTAATGATATAGATGAAGCTGCACAAGAATCAATTTTATTTTTTTATTATTAGATAGCTATTTTTGTTTCTGAGTTGTGTTCATTTACAGGCTCAATTTTTTTCCGTTTCTCCTTTTTGATTTTATATGGGGTTTCAAGTTGTTTTTGACTTATTTCGACGTAAATCACAACAACACACTTTTTTAATAAAGCAAACAAGTGTTAAGAGGTATATGTACGTGTAAACTACAATTAAAAAAATTGATATGAAACCCATGAAACCACCAACAAAAATGTAAAGCTAGCTTCCGTACTAGAACATGGTGTCATTCGTCGAGATAATTTATCGTTTTGTTTAATAGATCAAGAAATGTAAATATTCCCCTGTTATTTTTTTATAAAATTATAAGAGAAATAAATTTTTTTCTAAATAGTATAGTTTATTTTGTAGAAAAACAAAATTTCGAAAATTTTAGTAATGTTTCAGAAACAACCGTTATTAATAATAGGTACCATTTTCCTTAATAAAGTAGAAATAAAATATAAACTATTTCCACGATTTACAAAGGCCTACAAAAAAATTATAGGTATTTTCCGCTATCCTATAAAATTTATATTTTCTGACTCAATTTCAAAAGGTTGAAGGAATTCCAAAACACCTTTTATGGCATAATAATTATTTTCAATTCTACATACTATCTTTAGCTGCTTTTAAAAACGTTCTAAGAAAGTCCAATCAGACCAATTTAATCCCTAAACTATTCCACACTTTTAAAATTTAATTACCTAAATATATTAAAAACTATTTAAAATAACTTGTTTAGCAGACTGTACAATAGCTATCTTAGTCACACGTAGCGCGTTCTCTGTCTGGGCGTCGAACACCTCTAGAAATTTGATGAACTGTAAATTATTAGCCTTCCGAAAAATACAAACGTAACAAAATGGTCCTTCGAGCCGGATAATTGTTTTTATTCTACATTTTTAATTACAATAAAAATTTGTACGTGACTTACACTTTGCCGCACTCGACACACGGATAATCCTCCTTCGTTTCAGTCTTGTGCTTCTTCATGTGGATCTTTAAACCCGGTTTCGTTACGAAACTCTTACCGCACTCTTCGCAATTGTACGGTTTGACTTTGGTGTGCTTGGCTAAAATGTGAACGTGCAGCATGCTCTGCAGGCTAAAACCTTTCGGACAATACTGACATCTAAAATAAGAGTATCTATTAGCAAAAGTCTATGGAAATTAAATAAAAGATGTCTTACTTGTAGCGGCCTTCGGTGATATGTCGGTAACAATGCGACCGAAATGTGGAATATTTTTCAGCGGATTTGTTACAAAAAGTGCATGTATACACCGGAATTGATTTGTAGCTCGAAATGTAATGCTTATCGAACTCGGTTTTAAACGGGAACACCTGTTCGCACATATTGCACTTGACGCCCCAATGGGCTCTCCATTCTTCTTTTACATTGACTATCATTTCATCGTCGATGGTTTCTCCATCTTAAATATAGTTAACAACGAATAAAAACAAACTTGTTGCATACAAATAGAATTCATACCTGCTTCATCCTGTAGATCCTTAAAAATATCATCCTCGGTAATATTCTGAAGCAAATCTTCACAGCAGAGATCATCAGCCTCGACGAAATCCAATAAAGACTCTTCCTTCAACTTCAAGCTCAAGTTTTGTATATTTGTGAAAGTCAAACTATCTGTATTATCCTGAGACGATTCTGAACTGTTCTCCATCGATCCCGACTGACTGCTCTCGATCTGTACGGCCCTTTGAGGGGCTGAAGCTTTTCTTCTGTTTTTTCTGACAGTTTTACTCATCGAGTCCAATTCTTCCGAGTTGTCGCTGTCATTGTTTAGATCGAAAGTCAAGTGTGGTTCGTTAGAACTGTCCTCGTCGCTAGAAAATAAGTGAAAACATTTTTTTCTTCTTTAGAGATTCACGGAAATTATCTCATCAAAATTATTGTCAGTTCAAAACAAATAAATAATTTTGTCAATATATTTTTTATATATAATTTAATTGAAACGGATTTTAATCAAATCAGTTGAGTCATAAATTTAATAAAAATTAGTATGTTTTTACTAAACAATCCAAATACACGATAAAAATTTAGTAATTGGTAAAACTAGTCAAAATCAATTAAGATACTGTATTTTTTATCATGTGCCAACATTGAAATATTAATGGTATACATTTCTAGTCCGTAATTGGCGAAAAAAAAAACACCAAACAAAAAACCAAAAAAAAATAGAAAAAAAAAAAACAAAAAAGCAGAAAAAACTGATAACACGAAAAGTGAACAAAATTTTGAATTCATCAAATATTTATTTTCTATAAAAAATTACCATATTGCAGTGTACAGCTTGAAATGGAGTAATATAAAATAAAATCAAATAAGATCTAAATAAGGAGGTCATAAAAACTTTATTATTTTTACTACATCATAAATCATAAGTTAAGGAAGGTCATCAGTTATCACCAGTGTTGCCAAAGCTAGGATTTTACCTGATTTTCGGGTATTCTTATTGTGACTGTAGGTAAAATAATTATATATTTTAATTTAAATAGAATAGATTGTACAGAATAACTGGTAAAAGCCTATAACTTTAGATAAACAGGAAAATCATATGTTGGACCCACCATAATTTTTTTGTACGTTTTTTGGCAGGTATAGGAATTTTCGGCACCAAGGTTTTTAAGTTTTTTAAGAAACCTAAAAGTGAAAATTCTGCAATTTTGGGTTTTTAATTATTGTGCGACTATACTGTATTTGCTCAAACAGAATGAGTTGCAACGATTGAAAAAGTAACAGAATAGAGATATGAAAATAATACTGAACTATTCGAGATTAGAACCATTCAATTTAATGTTGAATATGCTTCAGTGTCTGATAAAAAATATTTGCTGTTCTATTCCCTGCTATTTATATTTAAGATTAAATTAGGAATCTCCCTAGTATATTTACAAAATATTTTAAGTTATAATCAGAATGTTCTTGAACACAATACATGAAATAAGCAAAATTTCAGAGTTAATGAGGCCACGCAAAAATGTACACAAAATTCAGTTTTTTTGAAGATATTAAATGCTCTTCAAATGAAGTAATATTTAAAAGAAAACTGCATGAGTACTTGCTGACCATTTGATGTTTTTTCTCTTCTTCTTTTATTATGTTTTGTAAAGTTGACATTATGTTAATATTTTACATGTAAATTGACTGTATACACATGTATTTTTATTTTATTTTAAATGTATGTTGAAAATATTGAAAAACAAGCTCACAAAAAATTTAAAAGTTCAGGATTACAAGGCGATTATGTTTACTATAGTAAATTACGTTCTGATTGTAAAACTATCAAAAAGGTGCTATCAATAATTTATTGTAAATTCTGAGTCTTCTTTAAGAGATCATAAAAGCATAAAACAGTTTAGGAATTAAGATTATTAATATTTTCTTAAGTGGGTAAACTAGGTATATAATTTTTAAGCCAACCAAATTATCCCTTAAACTACTTTGTAGACTTTCTTTTATTAAGAATTTTTGGATAATATAATAAGTTTTATATTTTTTGAATTTGCATATAGCTCGAAAACAAAATAGCTTTTTTTTTTAATTAATAAATGTCTTTTCTCGATATTAAAACAGTAATATTATAATAAATTGAAAAAAAATGTTTTATAGCACCACTGTGACTTTTCTGTTTTTGTAAACTTTAAAAAATTATTATAAACAAAGTATTAACATTTTTTAAACTTTTATGAAGCTATTTTGTTTTATATGTATACAGGGTGGTGCATTTAACTTGAGACAGCGCGATATCTCAAAAACTGTAAGTTTTTCAAAAAAAAAAGTTTAAATAAAAATTGTTCGACGTTACGGGGAAGGTGTAATGATGAATTGTTTTTTTTACATTGACAACTTTTTGAAGGTTTTTTTTCTTTTTTTAAATGGAAATATAGATTTTTTATTTAAGAATCTTGTTGTATGTAAAAAAGCAAATAAGTTTTGTTTAAAGAAATTTTTCATAGATAAAAAATAAAATAACATTTTTTTTTCAAAATTTTATAATAATGAAATGGTTTAGTAAAAATGTTTTTCTTCTTACAAAAAATTAAATGACACAATTATATCAAACAACAAAAAAAAATAATGTAACAAATACTCAAAAAGATGACCATCAACCTCAACACATTTTTTTTGTTGTTGTTTGATATGATAATTGTGTCATTTAATAAGAAAAACATTTTTAGTAAACCATTGGATTATTATAAAATTTTGAAAAAAAAATGTTATTTTATTATTTATCTACTGAAGATGCAATTCTATGAAAAATTTCTTTAAACAAAACTTATTTGCTTTTTTACATACAAGATTCTGAAATAAAAAAATCTATATTTCTATCTAGAAAAAGAGAGTTAACCTTGAAAAACCTTCAAAAAGTTGTCAATTTAAAAAAATGTTCATCATTACATCTCCCCCGTAACGCCTAACAACTTTTATTTAAACTTTTTTTGAAAAACTTACCGTTTTTTAGATATTGCACTGTCTCAAGTTAAATGGACCACCCTGTATAAAAAGAGCAAAAAAAAAATTACGGTAATTATTTAATATTTTTATCAATTTGTAATGATGAGAGAAATTCCTAAAATTTTGTTAATTAACAATAACCTACTTTGTTGGAAAATTAATTTTTATGAAAAATTCCAACGGGAATGAATTCTTCTAAGTGTTTAGAATACACCGTAATTTTTTTAAATTTTTGAATTTAATTTTAATAACTTAAAAAAATTATTTTATGTAACGTACTCGGTTTCGACGCCGTGCGCGCAACCTAAAAATGGCGCGCGGAAGGCTACTTTGAGCGTTAAATTAAAATTATAAATAATGGAGGTACAGTTCCGGGAGTTGGAACTTATTTATAGCAAATTTCCTCCTCTTTAAGGATCTTTTTTGAAAAATCCAAAAATATTTATAGATTACAAACTATAGGCGAAAAACCAAACACCATGTTTTTGAGGTGTTTAATTGTTTATAACTTTTGCAATTTTTTATGCACTGCAAAATTTTTCTTCACACATTGATCTAGACGTTATTCCAAATCGAATGAGCTATTGAACATAATTTCCGTAATAGTATATCCCAAAAACACGCTTTTGAACTTGTTAATTAGACTATAGAGAATATCAAAGATTTTCAAAATATAATCCTTAGAAGAACTAGAATGTTTCATCAAAGACTTGATCAATTTAATTTTTGGGATGATTTTGATTTTGTAAATACAATATCTTTATTTACCTGAGAAAATATTACATTTTATGGCTCGTCAAATTATAATTAAAACTAAATAATATATATTATAATAAAATTTACCTAAATATAATAATATAAAAATATAAAATTGAAATTTACAAACATTTACAACATAATTCACAAAATCACTCAGAGGCCATCCTCCATCTGTATTGATTTAAATTTCTCTAAGCTATATAGGCAATTATTGGATAACATTTGTTTTAATGCATGTTTAAGTTTATCTATAGGCTGATTTCTAAAATTAAGTGGTAGTATATTGTATAGCTCAATATATTTCTTTGTCCTTTCCAGTCTATACTGGATAGGGACTAAGTTATCTTTGTGCCTTGTATTATAGTTATGGATATCTGAGTGTGAAAAAAATGTGTTAGTATTATTTCTTAGGAATAGAAGGTTTTGATAGATTATTACTGCATAGAGTGTCATAATTTTAAGTTCTGGGAATACTGATCTACAACTGGCTTACCAAGAAGCACATGGTATGGCTCTTATGGCTGATTTTTGAAAAATAAAGACTCTTGTGTGTCAGCAGCATTGCCCCAACATATTGTCCCGTATGTCAAATGACTATGAAATAGAGCATAGTAAGCAGTAATTGCTGCATCTTGACCACATATTTGGCGTATTTTCCTGATAGCAAAAATTGCTCGTGATAATTTGGAACAAAATGCTTCAATATGATCTGTCCATCTGAGATGTGGATCAATTTGTATGCCAAGTGCTTTAACAGAATTGTTATTAACCTGTTCACTATTTACTGTAAATAATTGGGAGATAGTTTTTGTGTCATTTAAAAACAGGTCGTTTACAGAAAACCACCTCTTTATCTGAATCATGATATCAGAGTAAACTTGATCATGATCTGTTCCTCTTTTAGTATTAATACAAAGAGAAGTATCATCAGCAAATATACATGTGATAAGGTTTTCAAAATGCATATGGTCAGGAAGATCATTAATGTATATTAAAAAGAGTAATGGACCTAAAATTGAGCCCTAAGGGACACCTCTCCTGATATGCATCAATGAACTTCTGCAATTTTTGATGATGACCGTTTGACATCTGTCAGTTAAATAAGATTCAAAAAGCTGTAAACAAATTCCTTGTACTCCATACCTCTCCAGTTTTGATAATAGAATTGAATGATCCGCACAGTCAAAAGTAGAGCTTAGATCTGTAAATACACCTAAACAGTTTTCAACTTGTTCAAAACAATTTTCTATATATTGTACTAGAGATAATACTGCATCTATTGTAGATCACCCCCTTCTAAAGTCATACTGGAATGGCGTGAGTATGTTGGAAGAATTTAAATATGATATTAGATTATACATAATTTTTTCCAAGATTTTGGAGAATATGGGAAGTACAGCAATTTGTCTGAAGTTGCAAGGCTCCTTTTTTTTAAATAGAGAACAGACCTTAGCAATTTTCATGCTATCAGGAAATATTCCTTCAGTTAGACAAGCATTTATAATTATAGTTAAAGGTTTAGAAATACATTTTTTCATTATAAATACATTAAATCCATCAATATTCTCTGTTCTTTTATTCTTTAAATCTTTTACAATTGATTCTATATCAGTTTGGGTAACTGGCTGAAAAAACATTGAATTTTTTAATTATGGTATATTTATAAAGGAAGTAAGTAGCAGGTATATCTGGTTTCTCTAGATTCTGAATTGTTTTCCACATTATTAATAAAAAAATTATTAAGATCTTCAGGAGTTAAATTTTCTGACTTTGTATTTGTTTTATTTTGACCAATTTCTTTGTTAATAATATTCCACAAATAGGTTTTGACTATCTAAAAACACAGCAGTTTGATATTTATTCGATAATATATAACCACTTATTGTTAGGTATCAGTGTATTAAAATGGTGTTGATAACGCGTAACATGAGGTTAAAATGTATCCTGCCAATTACTAACATTAAAAGGAGATTAATAATTATCATTAATACAGTTATTTCTTTATTTCTTGTGTCATGGGATATCTAAATGTTGTTTTTTGCTTTTTTTGATAGTATAACTATAACTTAATACTTTTAGACAATAAATTTGTTTTATATCCATGAGAATTAGATACACTGACAAACAACAAGAAATCTTTTAAAAATAATTGACCAAATTTTGCTTAAAAAGGAACTGTTACTTACCTTAAAAAATTGTGTTTCATAAGATTATCATCAAGCACAAACTTTGGGAATTCCCTCGGGAATTCCATTTTAATATTGGGAAGAGCGATTGGGAATTCCATTTTAATATCAGGAAGCACGTTTAAGTTATGAATCTGTTGAGAACTGTGTTGAAATTCTGTTGAATCCATGTGTAGCTGCTTTTCTAGGTGCCTCATTATAAAAAAAATAACTGAAAATATTATTGTTTACATTGTGAAAGAAGAGGTTATGGTAATAATTTTACACTTTTATCTTTTATTACTCGATTTCCATATAGTTTTCTTTAGAATTTGATACAGTTAATATTCAAGTTGAACACATCATGGTTTCGTTATTGATTCTAATTAAAAGCCCTTAAATTAAGGGTTTAATTAAGATATATTAGCGAACTAATATTTATTGTGGCCGCATTTTATAACTAAATTATTTGTTTAGTACACTTAATTTTAGGCATAAAACATAGCACTTAGCACTTTATTATAAATATACTTAAAAAACAAAAGATTTATCGGAAGCCATTTTACATGTTTTGGATTTTATAATTTGATTAGATCAAAATCCCGAACCCACCCTAACTTGTCATCGCCATCGTCCATAATGAGTAAAATCCATAATTACAGTGATCTATCATTGAATTTCTGTGACAAACATTCATGGTTTTTATTTATAGTACTGGAATATAGATGGCACTACATTGGATATTTTTATATATTTCTAAAATTTTGATGCATTGTGTGGTTTGTAATAATACAGGACCGGCCCCAGACGGTAGACAAAGTGGAGAGACACTAGCCTAGCATCTAACTTTATTAATATTGAATCATGGAGTTGATTACGAATTCGGTGGGAAAATGTACACGGAAAAAGATAAAGGTAAGTTTGGCAAAATTGTTAAAAGGTTCCGAAGAAGCGTTGTAAATCATATAAAATCGTACTCAGATACTTATTTTAAACTTGAAATTTATATAAGTCGTTTATTATCGGCACGATAGCTCAGTGCGTTGAGCGTTCGTGTGTTAAATTACTAACGGTCGACGCATATGTTCGGATCCTACAGCAGACCAATGTGAATTTTTCATTAATTTGCACAGTTAGTTTTGTTTTTATCGAATTTAAAGAAGTAAAAATGATATGAATTTATTGAACGATCAAACGAACTTACCTGAAGTAAAAAGTTCGATCCCAATTATATGAATCTACTTGTTCGAGATGATCATAGATAGTACCCCCTTCCCCCGCTCTGTGGCTACGTATTTTTTAAAGTCTACTTTCAAAAGGATCTAGAAAGTTCCAAAATAACACATATTTTGATTTTCTCTTCTTATGTACAAAATAACAATTAGTCGTCCTTCCCGTTTCGTCATACTCAGATACATTCTTACGTCATTCTAGGTCTGGACAGGGATTCTTATGTGCGGACTCAAAACGGTACGTATTGAATATAAAGAGACATTACACTAGAATTGCATTCTGTCGAACGAAGATATAGCCGTTAAATATTTTATAGATAACTAAAAATAAATTATTTACGTGCAGAGCTCGATTTTTTTGTGAAGAGCACATTTCGTCATAGCTATGCCACAGTTCGCGCAGTACGTCATAACTTTGTGGAGCTTTAGTTGATGGCGCTGGGCTGAAATCTGCTACGGTGTAGGGTTACCTGATATCTTAGCAGTGGCGTATGTACATTAATAAAATATTTTAAATCGAACATATTAATAAGTTAATGTTAAATTTTAACTATTCGTTACTTAAATTGCTGATAAACTTTAAATTAATAAAACAACTAAAAGTTTAAATAAATAATATATTTTAATTTAATTTGTATAATTTTAAACATTTTCATCATCTTCAAAGTCAGAAATATCGGATTCCCACTCATCGGATGACCCTGTATTTACACTAAATATGAGGGAATCTGTAAATTCATTCATAAGGTGTTCTCTTTAAATATATGCATCCTCATTTTTCGCGGAATGATCCACCACGTTTGCCCATTCCTCCGGCATTATGCTTCGGAATTTTTCTCTTGCCAACTTTTCAACATTATCCAACTTGAATGTTGTGTTATGTTGACCCACCCAATTTTTTACTGTGGCCCATATTTTTTCTATGGGATTTAATTCGGGATGATATGGAGGTAATCGTAGAACTTTGTGTACATGTTCTTCGAGAAGATCGTCTAAAAGACATTTCGGTGGAGGTCTGTGAACTTTTATTAATGTATACAGTTCTGGTCATTTTAGCATCATGTGGTATATTGTTTTTAACGAACCAGTTAATTAAATCTGCTTTTTTGGTCTGTGTTGTAATCGATTTTTCAGATTTTACATTATGATAACTTGTACAGTACAGACCTTGGAGGAAGATTTGGTAGTAACTGCCTTCTAACCCATTGGGAAAAATTATTCCAGTTCATTTCATCATGATAATCTCCTGTCTTTTTCCCTGAAAAAAAGAATTTATTATCTATAATACAAGTATATTTTTCATAAT
Organism: Psylliodes chrysocephalus; assembly: GCA_927349885.1. NCBI lineage: Eukaryota > Metazoa > Arthropoda > Insecta > Coleoptera > Chrysomelidae > Psylliodes > Psylliodes chrysocephalus. Next base: position 6,389,716 of record OV651822.1, on the reverse strand, counting down.
TATTTTTGTATATATGTATGAAAAAGTTATTATTAAAAACTTTCCCTTGTATAACAATAAAGGATTAAGTACAGGTAAAGATCTTTTAACTAAACTGAAGATAATAAAATAAATCAATACATTAAGTACTTAAATTACTTGTTAATTAGATACTGTAACAGTTTAAATTAAATTTAAGCTGATCATAATTTTCGATTGTTAAGCATCATGGATTTTTATGAAGTAGGTAAAGACGCAAATAATAAATAATTTTCTATAAAAAATAGATTATTACCTGAAGTAAATATCAACAGTCCATTTTCTACAAAACCATCCTTACTCCTTGCATGCAACATTATGAGCCTTTTCCCCTTGCTCATTGGAGTTTTGAATTTGCCTTTGCCATCGGTCCATCCTTTCGAATGTGTATGACTACTATATGTAAATAGGTCTCATCACAATAATAAATAGTTCTGCCATCTTGCCGATAATGTTTTAAGGATTTTAAATAATTTGTCCTCTTCTCAGAATTGTTAAAACTCTTTTTACAGGAAGTTATATGTTGCATCGTCCGTAAGATGAATTTACTAGGAAGAAGCTAAGTAGGTAGATCCTTCTGACGATTTTTTTTCTGTTAAAGGCCATAAAAATCAGAGGTAACTAACTTTACTCTGTTTATCTAACACTTCTCACTCCCCTTTTTTAATTTTTTTTTTTTTGATAAACATTTACTATTATGTATTTTTATATATTAACTTTTTAAACCTATCCAGAGAACGGTATAGAAAACCAGATAGAAAAAACATACTTGCTACCGATAGAGGTGTAATTATGCGTCCAATTATGGCAGGTAGATAGGCGGCAGGCGAGACGAGAGCTACTTTTTTTGATAAATATTTTTGGTACCTAGCCGCTAAATATTTTTTATTTTAGCATAGATAACTAAAAGCAAATTATTTACGGTAACCACTTGCGCACGAAAAGAAAGAATGACATAAGAGTGTATCTGAGTACGACGGAACGGAAGCAGAGGTGGCAATGACTGACACGACCAATTGTTATTTTGGAACTTTCTAAATACTTTTGACAATACTTAAACTGTAAAATACGTGACTACAGAGCATGGAAAGAGGAGTACTACCCATGATCATTGAGAACAAGGCATTGAATATAATTTTTATAATAAATACACTATTATGTTTGTCCTAATTCATTAATATACTATTTTACTTTGTGATATAACATTAAAAAAAGGCTCTATTTATTTTATTCCAATAAAATTTTGAGGTTAATAAAAATACATTAAATAGAAAAAAATTATTCATATAAAACAATACATCAATATCATTCAGATTCACCAATTGCCCCCAAATTAATTCAATTAGTTTCAATATACAAAAAATAAGGCGGTAATCTAAAAACAGAATGTCCTTTGTTCGCCATTAATTGATCAACAACATACTTCTTTTTATAATCCTTTATATATACTACCTGGAATCTGGAATAATTGATTTTTTGTGTAATTTTTTTCATAAAAACATTCTTGTATATTCGATGCGTAGTTATCAACGAAATGACTAGTAACTCTGTCTTTGTCAGTCGTGCCATACTTTAAAAACATTTTTTGTGGATGACTCTTTATAATTCTGTGTGTTATTGATGTTATCTGCATCTCATCTCAGGACTTCTTATTTTTAACTTTGTAAGAAATTTCCTAGAGAACACAAATGTTTAAAGAATAAATAATTGATTATCCGAATCATATTCGGGAATGGTTTATCGTGGGAACGCAGCTTGATGAAATTGAAAAACAACAATTTGATGAGGAAGCGTTTCGCGTGAGGAACTTCCATTCCAAAAACGTTTTTCTAAAAATAAAGCGCGAGCAAGTTCATTGAATTTATGTTTTGTCGCGCCCATTTGTTGCAAACGGTCGATGGTAATGATACCTAATAATATAACGCACATCTACGAATTTAAATTGCGAAAAAATGCGTTGAAAATCAAAAAACATGATATTAATATTGATGTTCGTGTTTTGGTGCGTTTGTAATGCACGTGGTTTTGAAAAAGAAACGTATAACATCGGTGAGTAGGTAATTAAATGAAAATCTGTTGATAGATTTATTTGTGGATTTGTGGGTGCAAATATTTTTCTATTTAATTTAATTTTATATGATACAAATGTTTAAAACAATTGGTAAACAACTAGTTGGTGCTGTGTAAATATTATAAACTATTGCTTTTCTATTTCAAATAGCCTGATTTTATTTTTATTTCATATACTTGATGTGTGAAATTTAGCTGTGTAAAACTGGCCCCCGAAGTTTAAAATATTTTGTTTTGAAAGCAAATGACCAAATAATTATGTTTGACCATCCGGTATTTGTTTTTAACCATCCTCAGCCAGGTAAACATGTAAAAAAAATTAAAGGACGTATGTCAGCTGGTCCCTTGAAGTATATTTTTTTCAAAACTGCATGCACCGTAGGAATAACCATTATTTGAACCCCATTACATGTTTTAAACACGCCTTAAAATAATTTCAAAGAGAAAATTATAGAAAAACATGTGTTTTGTGACGAATTTACAATTTTGAAAAAATGATCAATTATAAGAAAAGCACAATTAAGATCAAAGTCTTTAATAGCTATTTATGAAACCAGTTACGAAATGCCTTATTTTATGTAACGAGTGAGTGTTTGCGGAACGAGCAGAGCAAGGTCCTGCAACATGAACGATCCTTTAATAATTTTAATAATCTTTATTTATTAAAGATAATATCATATAATAATTCAAAATAAACATAAAACTTAAAACTTAACATAATTGTCCCTCATACATATAATAAAAAAAAAGTGAAAAACAAAAGAATAAAAGAAACAGTTATGTAGGTATTTAACATAACAGACTGGTTAAAAGTATAACAAGTAAAAGAAGTAAAAGAAAAGAGAAAAAGAACAAATTTCAACTATATAATTCATGAATTATTTTTAACATAAATAATAAGTTCTTTCTTAAATTGACTAGGATTCTGAACATTTTTAAAATTTTGAGGCAGATAATCCCTTTATGAAATAAGCTTTTCATAGAACTACTCTTATTAGTTGTTTGTACATAAAATTTGATAGAGTTTGCTGCTCTTATGTTTCTTTAATGTATTTCTGTGACCGGGATTAGTTGACAGTTAAAATATTCAGGCAACAAATTGTTTATTATTTTAAATATAAAATCCATTGTTTGTATCGGGTGTTCCATTAAAAGAGGTAACCAGCTATATTTCAGAAACAAATAATAGTACAGCTTTGGGAAAAAATATTTTTAATAAAAACGGTCAAGAGAAATTGCTGGAAATTATTTTCAAGTTTCTAGGGTGGCCGCTAGAGGGCGTAATTGTGACGTCAAAACATAAAAATGTAATTTTCTCAAAAAAATACCAAGTAAAGTATACTGATAAATATTACTATTTTAATATTCAATGTTTTCTGAACAAAAAAGCTTTAGGTGTAATTTTTGTTAGTTGTGAAATAGAGTGGTGGGACAAGGTTAAACTTTAAATTGGAAAAATACTTATAAATCCGGTTTGGCTTTACCGAATTTAATGAACTTGGTTTCGTTTAGAAGAGCTTTTTCAGCCTCATTTTAAGCTTTATAAACTGTGGCTGCTTACGTTTAATGAACGCCGCTAGAGGGCGTTAAGTTAAAAACTGACAAATTTTACGAAATTTTTCGAAAAATTTAAATACAACGATATATACCTTTTTACATAGTTAGATAGAGAAAAAAAAGCCCAATACTTTGGCAAAAACTGCATTTGGATATCTCTTTTCAAACCGCAGATTTTAGCAAAAATATAAATAAAACGTAGAAAGGTACAATAATAATAATAATAAGGTATAAATCAAATTTATAAATTTCTGCAAAACCCAAAGTATCAAATTTTTATAACCCATCAACATTAATGGCTGTAGCAATGATTTCTCCCTCAATAGAGCACTTCTCTTGCTCAATTATTGTACAACCTTCAGTGTCAAAACATACACTGGAGCTTTTGGACACCATCTAATTTACTGAAACAATGTTCCTTTCAATTCCATCTTGTTTTAACTTCGCAATTCTATTTCCAGTTTCGCTAACAAACAGTTTATTATGATTTGCTATAGAAATTTCTTGTCCAGAATTTTTATTCGACAATTCCATCAAAATATCACTATTGCCTGTTATGTGAGCGCATGCGCCACAAGCATTATTTTTCATATTTACACCTAATGCAGCGGCAAACAAAGCTTTATTTCCACTTCGGTTATCACTCTGTTTGTTTTTATTTTTATTTGGTGTCATATCTTTCTTGTCTTGTGCTTGTGGATATTAATTTTTGTAATGACCTTTTCGCTTACCCCCAACACCATGGAGATTTCGTAAACTTATTATATTTCACAGCTAATGCTGACTCACCTCCATGTCTTCCATTTTGCCACTTTTTGTCTTGTAGAAATTTGGTTTTTACAAAATCTGAGGGTATGTCTACACCGGAATTTTCAAGTGCCATGACCATCGGTTTATATTCTTCTGTGAGACCTTGTAGCATTATCACACCAAGAAATTAATCATCTATAGGTTTCCCAATTGACATCAGTTGCTGAGAGAGGCCCATTATTTGATTTACATAGTCTTCCATGTTATCAAAGTTTTCAAGTTTCATGTAGCACAGACTTCTCAATAATCTCAACCTTCGATGTAGCCCTTTGTCTTCGAATAAAAGTTTTTCAGAAAATGGAAACATATTTATGGGTCGCAACTGATCTACCTTGTTCGTGTTAGCTATTTTTGGGATTGGAACTATCGTTAATGTTTTAAATCTCTGTGGAACAATACCCTTATCTAAATTAAGTAATGGATAACCAAGTACATGAAATAGATTCTTAATGATATCAATACCTATCTCATCTGTACTAGACTTCTTTTTTTGAGTTTTAACTACTCCATACAAATTGCTTATAACTGTTCTAAACTTCGTCATTGATGATTCGTTGAAATCATTGGTTAACACGAGGTCAATTGTTCATTTAGCATCCTTATGTACTCTAGTAAATTCAGGAATTAGTTGTTTTATCACCATTATTTTCAATATATTCTTGGAGTTTTCTTTTTTCGTGACAAAATGAATGTTCAAATATCCTACAACTGCTATCTGTTTCTACACATTCATCAATCCGTTCTGAAAAGGATTTAAAAAATAGGGTAATGTTGAGGGACCTATAAACACCCGCTACACCATATCTAGTTCCATTCACTCTAACTTCTATAGATAACAACCAAAGATTCATATCAATGATTAAAGTTTTTATATTTGACACTTTTAAAAATGTTTTGGTAAATATTAGAACTTGAATCACATCGGGCTAAGTTATACCCATTAATCCATAATTCAGAATCCTCGAACTCACTAGTTACACAAGTTTCAGTTAAACATAGAATTAAGGGTTGATATTTTTCTGTACATATTATTTCATTTTTGTGTTTGGTATATCTTTCTTTAAAGCACTGTTCCTCTAATTATTAATACACATACGTCAAAAAAAATTTCTTTAACCATACACACCTTGATCCTACATTGTTTACTTTGTGAGTTCCAGAACCCCCTAACAAAATAAACTTTACTTCCGTTTTTATTTTAGGTGGCATTTTCAGCGATGAAACCCAAAAACTAGCCTTCCAAATAGCCACTTACAGAGCAAACAACAAATATCCTCTGTCAGAGTTCAAGTTAGTACCAATTACATTCCAAATATCCCCATTCGACACTTTGCAGATGTACAAAGTAACTTGCGATCTGCTTCAAATGGGCATCGTTGGTCTATTCGGACCAAGTTCTACATATTCCTCGCCATATATTCAATCAGTTTGCGATGCCAAGGAAATTCCTCATATAGAAATGCATGTCGATTTCCACATCAAAAGAAATGATACGTTGGTAAATATACATCCTCATCCGCAAGTGCTGTCCAGACTGTACAAGGACTTGATCAGGACGTATGACTGGAAAAGGGCTATCGTTTTGTACGAAGATGAGGACAGTTTGATGAGCGTTGGGCCACTTTTGGAATACCACAATCAAATAGGTAAATCAAACCTATAATGGATATTAAGATGATGATAACTTCTAACAAGTCCTAGATGCATCTGCTTAGATTAGTTTGTTGATACCTCCTCTTCTATCTCTTTTATTAGGATAGTGATAAATTCTAGCAATCCCTACTCTCTAGATTTCTTATCCTTATCCTCTACTGTAATTAGTTTGTAAATATATCTTCTATCCCTTATTTTTAAATTATGTTATTCGTTTTCCTTCTAAAATTGTTTTATAATAGTTATTTGTTAAGGAAGGAAAATAATCCTGAAACAACTGGAGACTACTGACACCGGAAACTACAGGTCTTTACTAACCGAGGTCAAGTCCTTGGGAGAAACGAATTTCGTATTAGCCTGTTCGATAGACAGTCTTGAGGATATCCTAAAACAGCTGCAACAGATTGGAATGATGACCGAAACGTACAGCTACATTATTACTAATTTGGATACGCAGACTGTTGATTTAACTCCTTTTCAATATGCTGGAACCAATATTACAGCGGTAAGTTAAAGTTATTTGTTTTAAGAAGTTTTGGAAAGCTGTATAAAAGCTTTAAAGCTTCGGAGACCTGATTAAGATTTGCTTTATCTTGCTCTGATTGCTACTTTTTCTTTAAATTAGTTTAATAGACGTACTAACTTAGTTCTGTATCTGTATAATGTTGGGGAGGGTGGGTGGTTCCACATTACTTAGGTTTCGCCTTGCCTTTGCTGGTTATCGCTAAGACGTATTTAGGGACAGCCAGGTGTCTTTAGATGTCACCATTTTCATTTAATTCAGGTAAATAACCAATAAAAAAGAAAATGAAAAGACGCAAACTGAATTTGGCCCGAACCTAATGGATTTTTGTGTTTTTTTTTGTCTTTTAGATTCGAATGTTGAATCCAGAATTAACGGAGGTTATGGAGATAGCGGATAATTTACAACGACTGCGCAAAGAAACTTCATCCAATGTTCCGATCCTCCTTCAGGCCTGGAGAACGAAACTAGAAACGGCTTTAATTTTCGATGCAGTAGAATTATTTTATGACACTCTCTATAATCTCACTGTTGGCAAAAAGAAAGTGATTGCAGCGGTTCCAGTGGAATGTGCTGGTGACAGTACTTGGAATGAGGGATATTCTATAATCAATTTGATGAAATCAGTTGGTATTATTCATTTTAAAATTTTGTTTTGGTTTTTGGCAACTAAATAATATTAAACACAATGTATACCTAAAATAAAATCCATCTTCTTTCAGAAAATCGTGGATGGTCTATCAGGAAATGTCCAGTTCGATGTGGAAGGTTTACGAACAAATTTCATGGTAGACATTTTAGAACTCTCTTTGGGGGGATTAATGAAAATAGGAGAGTGGAATTCGACTATGAGAAGTTTTAAATTTCAAAGACCCCAGAAGCCACAAAAAATTAAAGAACATAATGTTTTTAATACGACCTTTACCGTTTTGATTAGTATAGTAAGATTTAGTTTTTTTCTATTTTTCCAAAGCAATAATAGTACAATCAAATTGTCGTTTAAGATCAAAAACATTTTGGAACCGATTTATCTACACTGTAAAATTACTTTTTGAAAGTCACAATGAGGAAAAACTATCTTTTTGGGAACGAACTACAAAAAGTTTTTCCACCAACCAAAAGAAATCGAGATAAATCTATTTTCAAATGATTTTTTTCTAATTTTTTCGAAATGCCTTGTTATTTTGATAAATTATATGTTTCCAAATAAATTATTTTAGTTAAATGATTTTAGTATTTGTTTTTTAGAATCCACCGTATCAAATGTTGACAGAAACCACGGCTCAACTAGTTGGTAATGACAGATACGAAGGGTTCGGTATCGATGTTATACAGGAACTATCGAAACTTTTGGGCTTTAATTATACATTTGTCGAGCAGGAGGATGGATCATACGGTGTTTTAAATAAAACTACCGGAATATGGGACGGAATGATGGGCGAAATCATCGCAGGGGTAAATATCATTTTATTAATATTGGTAGCTTCCAATAGAGTGCTCAATAACCCCTTAGGTAGATCTTACAACCCATTCTACCGAATAACAAAATAATCTCATAAACTACCTGGAAATGGGACTGCACGATGGATGAAATCATCGAAGGGGTAAATAAAATTTTATTTTCATCAATAGCTTTCATCGTTCGGGCACAGCTTAACAATACAGCTAAAACACTCTCTTGGCGGCAACGGTTTGCGTCGATTTCGTCGCGCATCGCTTAAGCTCCGCCTTCGAAGGGAAAAGACGGTTTTGGCGTTCAGAAGTGTACTTAGGTAAGGTGTTGAGTCGTGCGTATAATTTCGTTGATTGTATAATTTCGTGGAGCCTATAATTTCGTAGATTTTGTTTGAGTTAAAGGTACTGTTATTATTTTGGTGACTCTTTAGCTGTTAGTAGAATGAATGAAAAAAAAGACATCATTCTGTTTGTGCAGTCAAAAGCTGTTTTAATAAGGGTTATACCTGCAAGAAAACATTCTTTAGTTTTCCCAAGGACCCAAACCGATAAGTACCACATTATAAGAAATTTTCATTGTTAAAAATATAATTTATACAGGGTGTCCCATTAGTGCGTTATTGTTCATTATTTTGTTGTAGACACGCAAGAAAGTTTTAAATAAAAGTTATGTGGATTTGAAAAATACCTACATATTTTAAAAATATTTTCGGATATACAGGGTGTCACGTTTTTGCCTGGCAAATTAAAATGTATGTTTTTTAAATGGAACACCTTGTATTTTATTTTATGATGAAATTATTAACACCCTAAATTATTGTAAAGACGAATTGCTACAGAAAATTTTTATCAGGTATGTGTGTGGTTACCTTTTAATGAAAGCCTTGCGGATCCACTCCTGCGATACCTGTCTTAAATATAACAAAGATCACGTTGAAATAGATGATTTTTCTTTTTATTGCTGTTTAAAGGCATATGATAACGCCAATTCAGATACATTTGGAAATCTGCAACTGTCAAATGATGAATTTGTAGAACTTATATTCAATATTGAAAAGATATTTCAAAATAATTTTGAAGAATTGGCTACAAAAAATAACATTTGTACCACACTTTTAGAATTAATTAACCCAATACCCTTTAGTCATCCATGCTAACGTTTTCCAAAAGAATAACTTATTTTATTGTATGTTTAATCTCAATAACTAAAAAATATACTGACAATTAGTTTGACAGAATTGTCATTTATTTAAAATTTTAAAAATAATAGCAGTCGGTTGATCAAAATATGAACGGTGATTGGCGAATTTATTTTTTTTGCAGTGTTCTCACTACCTAGAATGGATATGAAATATATTCGTTCAATTGAAGGCAATAGCATACTTTTTCGTTTTGTAATCTGTGCATGGATATTAGCCAATCTACGCACATACTACAAAACGAAAAAGTATGTTATTGTGTTCAACTACGAATATATTTCATATCCATTTTAGGTAGCAAGAACACTTTAACAAAATTAAATCTACAAATCACAGTTCATATTTTGGTCACCCAACTCCTATTATTTAAAACTTTTTAAATAAGTGACAATTCTGTTAAACTAATTGTCAATATATATTTTAGTTATTGATATTAAATATACATTAAAATTTTTGTGCAGACTCGATAAATAATAGCATTTTTGTTTCTATTGTGTCCACATTTAAAAAAAAAAATTTTTAATTAAACTACATGATACTAATTTAATTACGAGTATTAAAACTAAAGTCCTGAAAGTTTCGGTGAAGATGAAGACAGAGCATCTGCCTTCCACGCGAAAAGTCCGGGATCGAATCTAGGCCGAGGACTAATTAATTTTTCATGTTTATTTTATTTTATAAATTAGTCAACTTCGTAAATTATTTTAAAATTAGTTATTTTGTCTAAATAACCTAAAATAATTTTTTAAATTTGTAGATTTTCGTTAGTGGGTCGTAGAAAAAATATACTGACCATATCGAGTAGATTGTTCATATTACAATCAGACGATTGAGTTCTCCGCCTACGACGTCGTGCTCAAACTTCGTCTTTGTGTGATATGGCTATCATATCCACCCTTGTTGAACAAACTACAATTTATTTGTTTTCTTGGTTTAAGTTTTATATCAGAAATAGGAATTAAATTAATTTACTTTTCAAGTTTTCTTGTAAAAATCGATATTACTTTCTCCAAGTACAAATTTAGTACCTACCTAAAATAAGTACTAATTATGTTATATCTTGTAATATTGTAATTCAAATTTCACATTACTATAAAGTTTTAAAATTTCCTACTTCGGTATGGTCAGATAAAAATTGAATATATTATATTAATAAAAACTGTCAAAGTATAACTTCTACAAATCTGTATTTCAAATAATAAGAATACATCTAAATATAACCAATATTGTTAAAACAAAAGCACACATTCTTTATAATTCCAAAATACCATAGAGTTCCCAGACCTCAGTCGTAGGTAGCATTCGTTTATCTAGGTATAAACCCTTTGCACGAAGAGTAACACTTGCCAGAGACACGGGAGTACCACTTGATTTGCATCCACGAGCGTGACACAATTCTTTAACAATTGAAGCCCTTGGTGTAAAATGGATCCAAGCCACAATTTGTCGTGAAGTGACTGTTTTAGCTCAAAACATTTGTTAACGAGGATTTTACTAGCCATATATAAATTATTTTACCTCTTATCCGAAAGATGTGCTATTTTTCGTAATATTTATATTTAAATAATTTTTTTAATTATATTTGAAAGATTTAAAACAAATTAAAAATGTAATTTCCCAAAACTTACTTAATATGGCATGTGACCAACCTTATTACGCCAAGGTTTTCAATTTTTTCAATAATAAAAAAATTGTTTAATCCGGGCCCGACTTTTCCCTTGAATCTAACAGAGATAGCACCATTCCGTCTTGCTTGGTTCTCGACCGCCAGATCAAAGACGCCGACACGGAGTTGTGGAGCTGTATTGTATAAGCTGTGGTTCGGGCGTTATAGTGTTCAAAATTCTCTAATTAAAGTATCTTTGCTTCATCGACATTTTAAAAAAAGTTACAAATGAATAATATCCTAATAAGACTGACGCCTAAATATAAATGACTTTTAGCTTGTACTAAAAAAGTTCTTGCAGTCAATCGAGGGAATAATCCTGAAATAGAGTCTTTGCTTTGTCGACAATATAGAAAAAGATACAAAGAAAACGCAGCGACTCACCAATGTCCTAATAAGACTGATACCAAGACACATTGGATCTCTAGCTTGCAGTGAATGAGTTCTTGTAATGGTAACTCAATCGAATCTGAGAAACTATCAATGGGTTATTTATGTCTAACCTTATTGACTACGGTCTGATAAATTAATTACACTAGTTCTTGTCATTTCAAAATTAAATCTTCTAATTTGGTTTGTGATGTCTAGAAGCTAGATTACCTCGACATTCACATATTGAAGAAGACTTTGTTTATGACTTCTAACGAACTTGGTGACTATTTCCTTGATATACACCAAGATCAGATCAGAGTTATAATCAGTACAGATATTCATCAACGATGTTCCTTGGTATCTTATTCTGTTGATGAATTACTTTGCTGTTACTTTTGCTGGCACAGCTCCAAAGCTTTTAGAATTTGCTTGTAGAGAAACAATTTGTTATCTGTAGACAGCTTGAAATTTCTTCCTAACAACCAGTACATTTTTTATACACACACACAGATCTAATTAGAAATACGTGTTGTACCCATTTGGTGCATTGCTGGGTTAATAAGAAAATTGGAAAAAAGGACAAGACACTAATGCAGTAAAAAAAAAACTGTAAACAGCAGTCCTGGAAATGGGCTAGCAAAGATTAATATAAATGCTAGATGAGACAGTAAATCTGTTACTTCTCTATCCACAGAGAACTATAGGTTTATGACCTTATTACGTTTTTCATTCGAGTTTTTGTTAATAGATGTACATACAGTTTCTTGAAGGGCAGTAAACAGAAATTCTACTAGTATTTTATATTTATTTTAAGCGAGCTGATCTGGCAATAACCGATTTGACCATAACTTCAGAACGAGAGAGCGCTGTCGATTTTTCAGAACCGTTCATGAATTTGGGTAAGTAGAAAAATTTTAATATTTTTATAACAGTTCCATTAGGTCCACATCCCACCAAGAGTACTTTATAATATCTACATTGCACTGACTTGGCCTTTAAATACAATACAAAAAAGGAGTGATATACCGTAAGGCAAATTTCCTAACAATTCTCCAGCAGTTTTTGTGATTATTCAGCAATACGCGCGATTTTCTGGCAATTCATCATCAATTCCTGCAATTTTCCAGCGATTTGCGCCATTTTCTGGCATTTATTAGCAAATCCTACAAGTATCCAGCAGGATAACAAATTATCTAGCAATTTTGCTAATTTCCCGACAATTCCAAAGCCATTACACAACAATTTCCTGTCAATTCACCGGCAATTTTCCCAATTCCAACAAACCTCTAAATTATAAGTTCTAAGTTTACTTCTCGACTAAATGCTTATAAAAAATAGGGTCACTCTAACACCACAACATGGATAAAGAAGATAAAAAGAAGGCAAATTTTAAGAAAAATAAGTCTTACGTCATTTGAACTTAAAGAATTTATTTATACTTTTTGGACAACCACAAGTTGATCTAATACTCAGTCAAGGAACTGTACAAGGTACAAATATGGCTGAGGCAATAATACAATAGGTTTAGGTATTAAGTACCCTAAGAAAAATTACATATTTATTTAAGTGAAGAAGATCATACATTCTTAACAGCGACAAGATGTATTAGATACAATCAAAAAATACTTCAAAGTTTTACTCTCTTGAAGATAATTATCAATTTTCAGAAAGTGTCAATGGTGCTGCATATTTTGACGCCCTTCCAAGTATGTCAGACTTTGAGACAAGATTTTTTCATCTACCAATATGGAAACTCCATCTTAGTGCACTCTTAGCTTCACCAGCGTGTATGCATCTTAAATAATTACTCTCAAATGTTTAATAATTTTGAGCAACAGTTTATTTATATGTTTAAAACTTGCGTTATGCCTAATAACCTGTTCACTTATTTTGAACAACAGTTTATTTATTTGATAGAAACTTTGGTCATGACAAAATTTTCTATCCACCAGTTGGTGATCTGTCTTTTATTTCCATTTTGACACCACCAACTAAGAATGTATTTCATTAACCACGATCCTTAACATCCCCTTTCCCATTTCACCCCCTCCTCCTGTTTTTACTGCAACAATCATCTGCTCTTAAGGATCTACTGACTCTAAATTAACACATTTGACTCAAGAAGTTATTCGTAATATAATAAAAATTGTTTATCAAAGATTCTGGTAACTTCAATTTATTGTATTTGGTTTGTTTAACCTTTTTGTAGTTTCCCCCCTCACCTGCTAGTTCAATCTCTTTATTTCCAGGCTTGATGAAGACCCTGCAACACTATAAAACTGTATTAATAAATTTACTGCGACCTAGGTTTGAATATTTTTCGATTGTATCCAAATACATCTAATTTTATTTGATATCTTGTACAGTAAATATTAAAAATAAATTTGCAGGTATCAGCATCCTCTATAGAAAACCAGAACCAGTTCCGCCAAGCTTGTTTATGTTTGTCTCGCCATTTTCCTTTACAGTGTGGTTACTGTTAGGCGTGTCATATCTTATAGTGTCGATCGCCATATTTATAATGGGAAGATTGTCTCCAAGCGAATGGCAAAATCCATATCCATGCGTGGAGGAACCCCAATATCTGATCAACCAATTTTCATTCAGAAACAGCTTCTGGTTCATTTTAGGAGCGTTGATGCAACAGGGTTCCGAACTAGCTCCAATGTAAGTCTTAAGTAGTATAGTATACTCGTACAGAACGATAGATATAGCTTTCAAGATGATCATTTAGATCTTAATACATTGTACTCGAAGTTATACATTTCTTACCGATATGTAATTTTTGTAGATTCCTTCTAATAGTAAATATATATTTTGATTTGTAGATCGATTTCAACGCGAACCGTTTCCGGTTTCTGGTGGTTCTTCGTGCTGACCATGGTCTCTTCTTACACCGCCAATTTGGCAGCGTTCCTCACGGTTACCACGCTCGTTACGCCATTCAATGATATCGATGAATTGGCCGAGCAAAAAGAAATCAAATTCGGCGCGAAAAATAAAGGGGCTACAGCAAATTATTTTAGGGTAAGATTTAAGATGGAACAGTAGACACAAAAGTCAGATGTCAATTTCTAGGATTCAAATTTAACGAAATATAAGAAAATTTGGAGTTACATGGTGCACAATCCCGATTTAATGTTAGACGATAACGAGGCGGGTGTGAAGAAGGTCGAAACTGAAAATTATGCGTTTTTGATGGAGTCTACGACTATAGAATACGTCACAGAAAGACATTGCGCTCTAGCTCAAGTTGGTGGACTACTTGATGATAAAGGATATGGCATTGCTATGAAGAAATGTAAATATTTTCTTTATGGGAGCTTAATCTTGTTTTTCATCTATTTTTTTTTTTAGTTTCTCCTTATAGAAATGAAATTAGTACTGCTATTCTTCAGTTGCAAGAAAAGGGTGTCTTAACTGAACGTAAAATAAAATGGTGGAAGGAAAAGAGAGGGGGAGGAAAATGTTCTGTAAGTTTCTTTATTTACGTTAGGAAGTTTAAGGCGACAGTTGAAAACTGATCTGTCCAGAAATCTGAGCCATGAAAACACTGCAGTATGTAGTGTTTTCAAATACATTTTGTGTTGATTGGTTTTGTTGGAACAAAAGATTATTGTCATTGGTTGATGTATTATAATATTAAATATTCATTTATATAAAATCAATAATTAATATATTTTAGGCCAAAAAAGAAAATAGCGAAGCAACAGCTTTGGATTTACAAAATGTTGGTGGCGTATTCCTGGTTCTTTTCGTTGGATCAATTCTAGGTGTGTTGGGATCGCTAGCGGAATTTAGTTGCTACATTTACAGAAGATCAAAGAAAGAGAAAATATCTTTTAAAGAAGAATTCCAGAAAGAAATGAGATTCATCATAAATTTCAAGCAGAATGTCAAGGAGGTGAATACTTTGCCAAACGAGAGCAGCAGTGATAAGAATTTGCTAGATGTTACTAAATATAATTATTAAGACAAATAACTGGATTTTCTTTGATGGTACTTACTTTAAATGAATTCCTGTATAAAATTTCAGACCTGTTTAAAAAAAATATATAAAATTATTTAAATGTCAGATACTTACTTGTGACAAGTAGCAAGTTTCTACTGGTTAAAAAAATAACCTGCTTTCATTACTTGCAAATCGTAAAACTCTTCACAGGTAGACGCCCATAAAGGTACCTTCTAATCTATTGGCAGTGAACACCCCATTTCCTCAATTAAGCCGATAAGCGTTACTCACCAGTATCAATATTTAAGGTTTTATGGCATTAACCAGGTTGTAAATCAACATTTTAGGATCGGTGTCGTTCACATTTTTAATTTCGGGTTTTAAAGTTACCGTTGCTTTGTAGCAATTTAAAAAGACTTTTTAAACAAACTAAATGAATATTTTTTTTCCAACAAGTGCGCAAAGTATTACTTTTCCGCCAATATATATAAAGGGAATTATCCCGAAAAAATAAAAAAAAAACTGTTATGTATAGTTTAAGAAATATTTATTTACTTAACTAGATTACATAATTTTGGTATTAATACTAAAAAAATTAAAAATGTTTATTTTTTGCTTTCTTTTTATATTTATTTGAATCAGTTTCTCTTATAATGGACAACAGTAATCTCCTAACATGTTTTCATCACAAAATCCTTGATGTAATTCTTCAAAAACCTTTAAATCTTGGTAAAAACGTTCCCCTTGTTTGTCACTCATATTCCCTAAGTTTTCATGGAAAATACTTAGATGCGAGTGCAAAAAATGAATCTTTAATGACATGTTTACTCCTATCTGTTGAAAATTTTCCAATAAATCTGTAGTAATTTCTTTGTAACTTTCACTACTTTTATTTCCCAAAAATTCTTCTACAACCATTTTGACCAAGCAGATTTTTCATTAGAAGGCTTTCAAACTGAGAATCTTTCATAATTTTACGGATCTGTGGGCCAACCAATATACTCTCTTTCAGTTTTGCTTCTGTAATGCTTGGAAGGATTTAAAAATACTTATTTTAAATTTAAAAAAAGTACTTCTTCATAATTTCTTCTGCTTGTTAAATAAATACGATTAACGTTGAGAAATGACTTTTTTGAATAATTTAAAATAAATATTTTTACAAGTATGTCCATTCTTGGATACACTATATGTAAAATAGTTTATTGCTGATATAGTAAAATCTGAATAAAACAAAATAAAAAATTGTAAAATTATTATTATTACAAGTAGATGTAGGTATTAATAATATAGGTAATTACACATGTGTGATACCATAACACTAAAAAATTGGACAAAAGTAGGTATAAAGGGAATATAAGGAATATCTCAAAGGTTCACTAAAATCGAAAACATTGAACGATTGCATGAAAGAGTATATTGCAAAGGTTCAGTAGTAGCTAAAATAGTGAACGGTTGTACAAAAGTAGTAAAAAGTGTATTTATATAAGGTATATTTCAAAGGTCACTAGATTTTTATTAATATGGGAGTTGTACGATGCTAAAAAAGTATATTTACCTATAACCAGAGCTGTCAAATAATTGAATTTAAAAGAGTTGAAAATGTAATTAAATTACTTTTCAGTAATTGAATTACCTTAATTCAATTAGGTTTTTGAAACCTTAGAATTAATTGGTACTTCAATTACTTTCTATAGTCTATTTTTATGTATGAGAGAGTATTAAAATAATAAAGCGTTCGTAATCCATAGGCGTATCACTTCTTTTAGTAGATAGTTAAAATATTTTTTGAAGTTATTCCTCGAGTATACACTTATATTTTCACCTAATTAACCTGCTTATAACTTCTAAACAGCTGAAGGTAAAAAAGTGCAATTTTTTCTAAAATGTTTTATTTTTCCACAAGGTATGTTAAGAACATTGTGTCAAACGGGTTATGTAGGTATAAGGGTTTAAACTTTGACTTTTAAACAACGTTACGTTCATAAATAATAATTTTAATATAAAAACTACTTCTTACCTACAAATTCAAATCAGAATCGAAATCAGAAGATAAACTGTCGCAACCAATATTTACAATGAGTGGCTCGATCATTTCATCAGTAATATTGTCCAACTTCCATATTTTCTCTTCTTCTTTAATCGTATGATTTACTGCCTTTTCCCAGTTTTCAGACTTCACATTATTTACAGCCTCCAAAAACAACTGTTTAACATCACTCGTTTTAAAAGAATTATTTTTTCTTGAAACCTCTCCCTTTATCTGTGCCCATATCAGTTCAATCGGGTTTACTTCGCAATGATATGGTGGTGATCTAACCACCGTCATCCCACGATTTTTTGTAATTTCATCAATTTCATATTTTTTGAATTTCTCTTTATGAAGGGAACACAAATGATACAGTTCTTTTCTCAGGGTTACCAGGTTTTTGGAAGAGATGACGGACAGACAGAGGATTTTAGGGGAAATAGGGGGAAAACCTGGTAACCCTGTCTTTTCTCACAGAACCGGGATGGAACTTAATATTCTTTGAATTTAGCCAATTCTGTAAACCTTTTTTTAACCACTTGGTGGTGGGCATTTTTTCTATAAGTCTCGAGTGATAACTTGCATTATCCATTACTATAATACAGTTCTGAGGAAGAAGATCTATAATTTGTTCGAACCACTCTTTAAAGACATCAGCATTCATGTCCTCATGGTAGTCACTGGTACGAGTAGATTCAAAAGTCAATAAACCACCTTTAACAAAACCGTTTGAACTACCGAAGTGTACTATTATTAGTCTGCGCCCCTTTCCTGATGGTGGATTTAAACCAGTAGATAAATTATTTAAAAAAGCCTGTCTTCGACTTGTAACAGTTTCATTTTGCCAAAATTTATTTGGTTTATGTCCCTCGTTGATCCATGTTTCATCTAAATAAAATATATTTCTTCTTTGGTTTCTCATTTCTTTTATAGTCCTTAGGTAATTTCTTCTCCATACTACAATATCGCTTCTTTCTATTAAAATAGACTTTCTGGAATGCTTTTTCCATAGAAAACCTATTTCTTTTAAAAGTTTCCATAGTGTGCTTCGACTCATTTCAGGGTAATCCTTATCTTTCTTTCAAAAGATTTTCTAATTGAAATTTTGGTTTTCCTGGAGCTTTACGTGCTGTTTGAAACTCGCCACATTTCTCTTCTTTAACAACTCTGTAAATCGTTGATTTCCCAACAACAAGCGTACTACTAACTAATTCCACTGTGTCATCAACACTTTTACATAAATGTTTGTCTGTAAATGATTTAAATCAATTAAATATTAATGTTTTTTCATTAACTGTTAAAGGACCGATTTTTTGTCGTTTACGCGGCCCTTCCAAATTTTCCATGATTACACTAGAATTCACACTGCACGTTGCAAGTTGCAACTAAACGACATTTAGTAAACTGTCAAGAATACACAACTTGGACCTCCTTATTAAATGGAAAACCTATAATCGCATTTTCGGTGAAATTTGTTATATACTTATAATTCGATTACTGTAAGAAATTCTTGGAATTAAAATAAAACAAAATTGGCAAATAGGTAGCAGAGTTGGGTAGTATTCGAATACCCGGTATTCTGAATCTTATTCAGAATACATTTGGCTGGTATTCGAATACTCTTCGAATACATTTGTGTTTTCTGTATTCGGTATTCGACTGAATACTTTTTTAGTCAGTGTTATAAACTTATGTGAACCAAGAACTAATTGGCTTTATTCAGCAAAAACTTCACATAAATGATGACAACTAATGACAAAGATAAATAACATATATAAGGGGTAATACAATTAATAAAGTTATACAAGGGGAACTCATATTTTCATATCATTATCCCCCTCTTCAGAATCTTTCATATTCTTCGAGGTATTTAGGAGGTTTTCTGTTTCTAGCTGGGCGACTTTCTTCAGATGGTAAAATACTCCTAGAGATAGATTTCGAAATTTGATTTTCTAAAGAAGTAGGGACCGTTTCACTCAATTCAACAAAGTTTCCTGGAGTAGCCGATGGAGAATTCAAGTTTTCAGTGGATGTAGGCACTAAAGTGGGAGTCAAGGGAACACTAGTAGAAGAAGGGAACAAACAACTATCATCTTCAATTTCTTCAAGTGAACTGTTCTCAATAATATGCCCTCTTGGTGCTAAATGACGATTTGAGACCGTTATTTCTTTTCCATCGGACATTCTTACATACGAAAATTCAGGATTACTTTTTAATAGTTCGACTTCTTCCACAATAGGTTCATACTTGGATTTACGAACCTGCTTCTTTAATAGTATAGGGCCCGTATCAGCTAACCATGAGGGAAGAGATTGTCCATTAACTGAACGTCTACAGTGGTTGAACATTCTTTCATGTGGAGTGGCGTTTATTGCGGTGCATAACAAAGACCTAATTGAATGGAGAGCTTCATTTAACACACATTCCCACGCAGAAATTTTTAAATTTTTGGATTTTAACGCTAACTGTATCGTCTTCCATATTGTACCATTTTCCCTTTCAATTTGGCCGTTGCCTCTTGGATTATATGGGGTAGAGTGACTCGAGGCAATTCCTCTTGAATTAAGAAAATCCTTAAATTCTGTAGAAGTAAAACAACTTCCATTGTCGGTATGAATAAAGGAAGGGTAACCAAAAATTGCAAAAATTTTAGATAAGTGTTTTATTACTTGAGAAGTGGATGTATCTGGACAGGCAAAAGCAAAGGGAAATCTAGAGTATTCATCGATTATAGTTAGTAAGTACTTGTTAAAGGATGAAGAAGGCAAAGGTCCCTTAAAATCTAACGAGAGCCTTTCAAAAGCAGTGGATGATTTGATTAGGGTACCTGTTTGTTTGAAAAAACGAGGTTTTATTTCAGCACAGATTCTACAAGATAACGTCATTTTCCTAATTTCTTCTACAGAGTATGGCAAATTCTTGGATTTTATCCAGTGAACCATCCGTGTTATCCCTGGATGACACAAAGATGTGTGTAAACTATATAGAGTGGATTGTGCTCCAGAACCAGCACAAATCCGAGGGAGTGTATCACAAATTGTATTTTGAGGTCCAGGACGATAAACTATATCAAATTTATAACATGAAAGTTCCAGACGCCATCTTTGTATTTTTTCATTTTTTATTTTTCTTTTGTGCTTGGTATTAAACATGAATACCATTTTTGAATCCTAGTATTCGAATACCCACTTTGTATTCGAATCCCGGTATTCGAATCCCGGTATTCGAATACTGTTTGATTATTTCTATGAATATTGCGATCTTTTTGAAATGTTGGTTTTGTTAAAGGCAAACGGGATAGGAAATGCTTTTTGATTGATGTCTTCTTTCTGATATCCAAGTACTAGTGCGACGTTATGAATGTTATATTATATTTTATTTAAAACAAAAAGAATTTATTTTAAGTTATTTATTATTTAAGATTATTTTTCAAGGATAGCTTCTTTTGCTAAGCAATTCTATTGTGTTACCTTATTGTGTTCGAATTTCCAATGAATGTACCAAAGAAACTATTTTAAGTTTTATTTATTATATATCCCACGAGATACGCCTCGGACCATAACTCCATAACGGTGCAATTTTTATGTATATTCAAAAAAGCCATCTTTTAAAATTAGTTTTCGAAAATTGCACCGTTATGGAGTTATGGTCCGAGGCGTATCTCGTGGGACACTCTGTATAAGTAAATATGTTGTAGGGTATAGGTTATAGGTAATGGGAATTGTTTATTTTTTATTAAACAATAAGTTTGTGTTTTTATCTGACGGTATACCAAAGAATTTTATTTTAAATTTTTCATTATTTTATTTTTTAATTTAATTTAATTTAATAAAACTTTAAGAAATAAAAATCAGCAAATGTTTTTTAATAAACAGTTATTTTATTTAACCTCACTGTGACACTGTGTATCAAAAAATTATATTTCAAATTTTATTTAACATAGATTTTTAATTCTTTTTATATTTTTATAAATTAACTACATAAATAATAATCAAGCTTTATGTGCGCAAATGTTATTTGTAGTTGGAATATTCATAAAGTATTCATATGTAAATGAATCCAGGTATTCGAATACAGCGGTATTCAAATACTGTTTTTCCTTTGTATTCGAATATTGATTATTCGAATACAATTTAGAATACAGTATTCAGGATTCGTATTCGAATACCGGATTTCAGTATTCGACCCAACTCTGATAGGTAGGTACTTATTGAAAATAATCTTAAGATACGGCTATGTAATCTTTAATACACAGGGCTTTTGGCCTGTCCAAACCTTTTTCTATTGTTCTGTACAGCTTATGTTTATAAAGGACCAATAAAAGACCCAAAACTTGTAATAGCTCAGGTACATTTATTACAATTTTAGGAAATATTTAGATTATTTTGTAAAAATATTTAAAATGACCGTTTTGCATTAGAAATGCTGTTTTATTACTCTCTCATACATAAAAATAGACTATAAAAAGTTACACAAAAAAGGTTTAAAAGGTAATAAATATGTCTGCTAAAAATAGTTAAAAATTAGATTATTTCGAAACAAAAAAATTTCAGATAGAACCTTTCTAGCTAGGATGACAGTATATGACTTCTCTGTTTTTGTATTTTTATAGTTGATACTGTTACAAAACATCGATATATCGTTGTCTTCCTTACATTTGATCATGATGATTTGGAGCTCCTACTATCCAACGTTAAGTTTATAAGCAATAATATCCAATAAAACAATTTTAAATACCATAAATCTTTTATTAAAGTATCATTTTACGGAACGTATAGTGAGAATTAAAGAAACATAAATATGATTCATGAAGCGTAACGTTTTTCTATTCTCGATCAGGATAATTATTAGGAACATGAAATAAAAACCGCGATTCTAAAAGTTTATCAATGTTGAACAGTTCATTTATACCAGAAATAACGCATCTCAATACGAAATTTAAATCGTCGCTAAGTATACCGAACGTCCTCTGTTCTTTATCCGTTTTGCAATACTGCTTATCACCTTGGCTTCTAGTTGAATTTACTATCGTCACATTTTCCTTTAGACAGTAATTCGTGTATGTTACGTTCAGACAATGAGTTGACGTGCTCGTTGAATTTGGTCTGTAAATGTCGAAACATTCGCGGTTTTTCTCGCTGTCCTTGAAAACGATCGTATCATTTTTGTCGGTGATTATTCCTAGAGATGCATTGTATTCCGGCAGATAATCGAAGCAGTGAATTTTATAAAAATCCTCTTGGCTGTAGAAGACGTTGACGCAGGTGTTTTGCTTGATGGAAACGTTGGCACAGGGGGCTGTAACTAAAAAAAATCTGTTGAACACAGGAAAGTTTTCTGTTTGAAACAATGTATTTCGTAAAATATCAACAAACGATATACAGTGCGTGCCAAAAAATTGGATCTATAACGGATTTTTTTCTTACGATTGGAAAAAATTATTGACATTAGTTATATGTTCCACAAAATATAGTATAGTGTACATTAAAACTTATTTTGACTTTACCTCCAAACTTTATTGTCAACTGAATTTTTCAGGGACGAAAGTACATGATAAGTTTACCCTTATTCCGGAGGTAATACAAAATTAGACAAAAGATATTGATACCACCGTATAGAGAATAAAAAATGCTAATTTTTTGGTCTAATGCACAATTAGGACTTTGTAGAAAGTATTTTTTACAATTAATTAAATACAATCATTTGCATTAGCCCTTATGGTCGAAAAAAAAAAAAAAATTTAAACGTAAATATCTCGGTTTCAACAGTCCAAAAATTTAATTAAATATCTTCTTTTAGAAATATACTTTTCATTTGACAAAAAACGAACGCCTAAACGAAAAAAAAAATATTCTTTGTAAAGGTTTCGCCTGACAAGGTAAGAGCGCTCTCCCCATATTTTTAAATTATTAAAAATATAGCAATAAATAATTGGTCATGTTATGGTTTTTCAAAAAGTAAACAGAGTCCCTCGACTCTCTATGCGCCTCTCTCGGTGCTGCAATGTATGCAATCTGTTTGACTCTCTTATTATTTTATACATGGATTATTGATTTATCCGCTTTGAAGGCGAATAATGTTTTATAGGGTGTATTACTTCATGATTTTTTTTTGAGGAAAATATTTATAGATTTAAAGTATAGATTATAAACAGTAAGGCTTTGCAAAATACAATAAATTCCTAATAAAAAAATAATATTTATAGTCTATTTTTATGTATGAGAGAGTAATAAAACAGCATTTCTAATGCAAAACTTAGTACGGTCATTTTAAATATTTTTACAGAATAATCTAAATATTTCATAAAATTGTAATAAATGTACCTGAGCTATTACAAGTTTTGGGTCTTTTATTGGTCCTTTATAAACATAAGCTGTACAGAACAATAGAAAAAGGTTTGGACAGGCGAAAAGCCCTGTGTATTAAAGATTACATAGCCGTATCTTAAGATTATTTTCAATAAGTACCTATTTGCCAATTTTGTTTTATTTTAATTCCAAGAATTTCTTACTGTAATCGAATTATAAGTAGATAAATACCTCCCCAACAAATTTCACCGAAAATGCGATTATAGGTTTTCCATTTAGTAAGGAGGTCCAAGTTGTGTATTCTTGACAGTTTACTAAATGTCGTTTAGTTGCAACTTGCAAGATGCAGTGTGAATTCTAGTGTGATCATGGAAAATTTGGAAGGGCCGCGTAAACGACAAAAAATCGGTCCTTTAACAGTTAATGAAAAAACATTAATATTTAATTGTTTTAAATCATTTATAGACAAACATTTATGTAAAAGTGTTGATGACACAGTGAAATTAGTTAGTAGTACGCTTGGTGTTGGGAAATCTACGATTTACAGAGTTGTTAAAGAAGAGAAATGTGGCGAATTTCAAACAGCACGTAAAGCTCCAGGAAAACCAAAATTTCAATTAGAAAAGCTTTTGAAAGAAAGACTTCTAAGGAAAGTACATGCGTTCTTCTTTAGAAAAGAATTTCCGACAGTAGACAAAGTTCTTGCCACGGTTCGAGATGATAAGGATTACCCTGAAATGAGTCGAAGCACACTATGGAAACTTTTAAAAGAAATAGGTTTTCTATGGAAAAAGCATTCCAGAAAGTCTATTTTAATAGAAAGAAGCGATATTGTAGTATGGAGAAGAAATTACCTAAGGACTGTAAAAGAAATGAGAAACCAAAGAAGAAATATATTTTATTTAGATGAAACATGGATCAACCAGGGACATAAACCAAATAAATTTTGGCAAGATGAAACTGTTACAAGTCGAAGACAGGCTTTTTTAAATAATTTATCTACTGGTTTAAATCCACCTTTAGGAAAGGGGCGCACAACCAAGTGGTTAAAAAAAGATTTACAGAATTGGCTAAATTCAAAGAATATTAAGTTCCATCTCGGTTCTGTGAGAAAAGAACTGTATCATTTGTGTTCCCTTCATAAAGAGAAATTCAAAAAATATGAAATTGATGAAATTGCAAAAAATCGTGGGATGACGGTGGTTAGATCACCACCATATCATTGCGAAGTAAACCCGATTGAACTGATATGGGCACAGATAAAGGGAGAAGTTTCAAGAAAAAATAATTCTTTTAAAATAAGTGATGTTAAACAGTTGTTTTTGGAGGCTGTAAATAATGTGAAGCCTGAAAACTGGGAAAAGGCAGTAAATCATACGATTAAAGAAGAAGAGAAAATGTGGAAGTTGGACAATATTACTAATGAAATGATCGAGCCACTCATTGTAAATATTGGTTGCGACAGTTCATCTTCTGATTTCGATTCTGATTTGGATTTGTAGGTAAGAAGTAGTTTTTATTTTAAAATTATTATTTATGAACGTAACATTGTTTAAATTCAAAGTTTAAACCCTTATACCTACATAACCCGTTTGACACAATGTTCTTAACATACCTTGTAGAAAAATAAAACATTTTAGAAAAAATTGCACGTTTTTACCTTCAGCTGTTTAGAAGTTATAAGCAGGTGAATTAGGTGAAAATATAAGTGCATACTCGAGGAATAACTTCAAAAAATATTTTAACTGTCTACTAAAAGAAGTGTTACGCCTATGGATTACGAACGCTTTATTATTTTAATACTCTCTCATACATAAAAATAGACTATAGTAACGGATGATTTCGAAACATCCAAGTGCCTCACACCTACAGTTACATTCTGTAACACCTTGTATAAATTTTTTATTTAGTGTTTTACGAGGTATAAATATATTAATATTTTTCATTACAAATGTTTTTTGTATGTTTTTCTTTGCCAATTATTATTAACTAGAAACCAGAAGCACTATAAATAAAATATTTTGGCAACTCATAATAACTATTAATAATAAAACAATAAAATGCTTATTAAAATCTAAATGTGTTTACTTCACTTTATTAAACTAAAAACAAAATAAACTCATAAAAATAGTGTAAAATTTAAAACAGTCCACATCTAGCTATCTGTTGTCAGTTGTTTATTTCAAAATACAATATTTGTTTACGTTTTTTTTAATTAGAAAATGGTATACCTACCTAATGAAGAACGTAGAAAAATGATAGTGTTTGACTCTTCGACATTAAGTTTTCATTACGCGTAAAAGAATACACTATTATCACATTTCGTTCTAAACATCGACTTTTAAAACAATACTATCGCTAAAAGTGTCACTTTTAATGACAGATATGTTAAAAACTGTAGTGGTCTTGTTTTCAATATTTATAACACCAAAAGATTGCAAATATTTTAATTTAGCAAATAACAATGAGAAAAACTATTTAAGAAATTGTTTAGATGACCTTGTAGTACCTATAACTTATAAATATGCGAGAAAAATCTAAAATAATTACTAAATTATTCTCCGAATCTTGGAATAATAATTCTAATTAAAGATCTGTTAAATAAACTTACTATTTTCATTATAGCACTCCAATACACTTAACATATATAAAATTATGGAAAGTCCACAAGAAAATAACCAGTTTTGTCCCATTCTAACAGAAAAATTGCAAATTCCAACAAATCTAATAAATAATAAATTTTAATCGCCTTCTCTTGATATTAGCGTAAAACCAACTTCACTGAATTTAAATTAACTAAATTACATACATCTACACCAGATGATTATTTACATCCTACTATAGAATGCCAATAACAAACATAAATAAATATGTTCATATTGCATCGCATACATATTTGTTTAAAGGTATGATATCACAAATAAATAGCTCCAATAATTAGTATAGTTGAATCATTTTTCGCGATATATCATATATCTTTTATGAACAGATTTATGTTGATTACTCTGAAGCTGGTTTTTCCTTGAATTTAACAACATTGGGACTTAAAGAAAAATCCTCAAAATCTAGACTTTCTTGGATATGACAACACGGCGTTGCTTGCTTCGCCGCGTCCACAGAAGTAATTTATGCATGCAAAATAAGAAATAAAATGTAAATGTATGTTTAGCGTCTAAATCTTACTGACAAGAATGTTGTGAAGATAAGTAGTAGATAGTACAAAGTACAATAACTTTGTTAAGAAGTAATTATTATTTTTAATTATTAACTTGAGAAATCACCATTAATTATTTCAATCATTAATGAAAAATAACATTTTTTTACCTAGGCAAGTAATGATAATAAAAATACTCAAGCAAATAATAAAAAAATGTATATTTTTTAATGAAATGCACATAAATTCTTCATTATTAACTTAATTATAAGCAAAAACAAGCTCGGAAATTCAATACTGAGTAATACATTAAAACTTTATATTCTGAATAGCTCGGACATTTAACAGGGTTTGGATAGAGTCCGCTAAATTCAAAATACAATCTGGTGAGGAGTATTCAATAATCTACTTTACATTTTACTGTTATTGCTTGTTAAAAAAAAAAGAAATAAAATTACTGATAAAAAAATAACACATTTATACAAAAAAGGATCACAGGATAATTGTGTTTACGTTAGAGAGCGACATTCCTGATACGATCCTCAGGAGGAATCCTGGAAAAACGGACTGGGACAAATACAACAAAATTTTAAAATAAAATTTAGCACGTATCCAGACAAAAAAGGAACCCGGGCACTCACTTGCTCTGGAAAGCGATCTCGAAGAACTAAATGGGGCAATACTTGAGGCATATGAATTCAAAAAAATAGAACTAGTAGAGATGCTTCTTGGTGGAACCGTCATCTGTCAAACGATCCGAAGTGAGGAAGCTCTCTAATAGGGTCAAGCACAGCGGAGATTGGCAGAACTACACCGAGGCGCTACAATAAAGAAATCTAAACATAACAACTTTAGAAAATTCTGGCAAAAGGGAGAGTTGATACAGTTATGGCATTAAAGAAACCAAATGGAAGCTTCATGGAGAATGAGGAAGAAGAGCTCGCCTCTTACTCGAAACTCGCTTTCCTGAAACCACACCTTTTCTATGTCTATTTTTATGCATAAATTAGTACGGTCATTTTAAATATTTTTATAGAATAATCTAAATATTTCCTAAAATTGTAATAAATGTACCTGAGCTATTACAAGTTTTGGGTCTTTTATTGGTCCTTTATAAACATAAGCTGTACAGATGATCTTTCTCTATCTTTGAACGGGTGAGATTGTTTATTTCTACGTGTTGGGATGAGCCCCCACGTTTTTTCTTAAATTGCAACCAGCCTCAAGTTATGGTGGAGAACAGGGACCGTATTGTGGCAACCCTTTTTTAATTTAGTGATATATTAATTTTCATGCTTCTTCTACATTTCCTGACGATGTCTCTGATGATGGCCTAACAGGCTGAAAGCGCTAAGACTAATATTACTGAGTTTTATTATTAATAAAACTGTACCTACACACTTTAAATACTTTCGATTCATTTCTTACAACAGAAAAAGGTTTGGACATGCCAAAAGCCCTGTGTATTAAAGATTACATAGCCGTATCTTAAGATTATTTTCAATAAGTACTTATTTGCCAATTTTGTTTTATTTTAATTCCAAGAATTTCTTACAGTAATCGAATTATAAGTAGATAAATACCTTCCCAACAAATTTCACCGAAAATGCGATTATAGGTTTTCCATTTAGTACGGAAGTCCAAGTTGTGTATTCTTGACAGTTTACTAAATGTCGTTTAGTTGCAACTTGCAAGGTGCAGTGTGAATTCTAGTGTGATCATGGAAAATTTGGAAGGGCCGCGTAAACGACAAAAAATCGGTCCTTTAACAGTTAATGAAAAAACATTATTATTTAATTGTTTTAAATCATTTATAGACAAACATTTATGTAAAAGTGTTGATGACACAGTGGAATTCGTTAGTAGTACGCTTGGTGTTGGGAAATCTACGATTTACAGAGTTGTTAAAG
This sequence comes from Psylliodes chrysocephalus, assembly GCA_927349885.1. NCBI lineage: Eukaryota > Metazoa > Arthropoda > Insecta > Coleoptera > Chrysomelidae > Psylliodes > Psylliodes chrysocephalus. Next base: position 6,361,042 of record OV651822.1, on the reverse strand, counting down.
AAGATAAATGTGGCGAGTTTCAAACAGAACGTAAAGCTCCAGGAAAACCAAAATTTCAATTAAAAAATCTTTTGAAAGAAAGACTTCTAAGGAAAGTACATGCGTTCTTCTTTAGAAAAGAATTTCCGACAGTAGACAAAGTTCTTACCACGGTTAGAGATGATAAGGATTACCCTGAAATGAGTCGAAGCACACTATGGAAACTTTTAAAAGAAATAGGTTTTCTATGGAAAAAGCATTCCAGAAAGTCTATTTTAATAGAAAGAAACGATATTGTAGTATGGAGAAGTAATTACCAAAGGACTATAAAAGAAATGAGAAACCAAAGAAGAAATATATTTTATTTAGATGAAACATGGATCAACGAGGGACATAAACCAAATAAATTTTGGCAAGATGAAACTGTTATAAGTCGAAGACAGGCTTTTTTAAATAATTTATCTACTGGTTTAAATCCACCATCAGGAAAGGGGCGCAGACTAATAATAGTACACATCGGTAGTTCAAACGGTTTTGTTAAAGGTGGTTTATTGATTTTTGAATCTACTCGTACCGGTGACTACCATGAGGACATGAATGCTGATGTCTTTAAAGAGTGGTTCGAACAAATTATAGATCTTCTTCCTCAGAACTGTATAATAGTAATGGATAATGCAAGTTATCACTCGAGACTTATAGAAAAAATGCCCACAACCAAGTGGTTAAAAAAAGATTTACAGAATTGGCTAAATTCAAAGAATATTAAGTTCCATCCCGGTTCTGTGAGAAAAGAACTGTATCATTTGTGTTCCGTTCATAAAGAGAAATTCAAAAAATATTAAATTGATGAAATTGCAAAAAATCGTGGGATGACGGTGGTTAGATCACCACCATATCATTGCGAAATAAACCCGATTGAACTGATATGGGCACAGATAAAGGGAGAAGTTTCAAGAAAAATAATTCTTTTAAAATGAGTGATGTTAAACAGTTGTTTTTGGAGGCTGTAAATAATTAATGTGAAGCCTGAAAACTGGGAAAAGGCAGTAAATCATACGATTAAAGACGAAGAGAAAATGTGGAAGTTGGACAATATTACTGATGAAATGATCGAGCCACTCATTGTAAATATTGGTTGCGACAGTTTATCTTCTGATTTCGATTCTGATTTGGATTTGTAGGTAGGAAGTAGTTTTTATATTAAAATTATTATTTATGAACGTAACGTTGTTTAAAAGTCAAAGTTTAAACCCTTATACCTACATAAACCGTTTGACACAATGTTCTTAACATACCTTGTGGAAAAATAAAACATTTTAGAAAAAATTGCACTTTATTACCTTCAGCTGTTTAGAAGTTATAAGCATGTTAATTAGGTGAAAATATAAGTATATACTCGAGGAATAACTTCAAAAAATATTTTAACTGTCTACTAAAAGAAGTGGTATGCCTATGGATTACGAACGATTTATTATTTTAATACTCTCTCATACATAAAAATCTGATGTGTTCAACACATGACTTTCCTATCTAGTTATTACAGGCTTTTTCCGGTTATTTTGTACAACCTATTGCAGCATCTCTATAAATGTTTAGAGGATAAACTAAATATATACATTGTCCACATACATCTACCGCGAAACATTTTTCTATAGATATTCATTGAAAATGAAAATACTGAAAAATTTAAATTTAGCACTTTTCCTACAATTTTTCCATTACGGTCCATTTAAAAAAAATCATGTATGAACAAATATTATAGAGATCGATATCGCTCAACTTTTATTTCAACAATTTTCATAAAAATCAGAATTTTGCACATTTTGTCAAATTTTTCGAATACGGACCATTTCAGGAAATTTTTACATTAAGCAAAAATTATAGATAATAATATTAGAAGTAACTTTTATTTGAACAATTTTTTTCTCCGAACATAAATAACAGATATATTCCATAAAATATAAAAACGGCCTCCCATAAAGTACCCCCCCAGATGTTCCGACTTTGTCCAAAATCTAATCATTTCACGTCAGGCCGAAATAAAACTTAAGTTTAAAATTTAATGTTTTTTTCTTTATCCGTTTTTGAGTTTTCTTCAAATTTCGAAATTTACACATTTTCTCAAATATCTCGAATACGGTCCATTTTAGAGAAATTATCTAAAGGATAAAAATTATAGAGAATTATATTACAAACAACTTTTGTTTGAACAATTTTTATAAAAAAAAATATGTTTTTACATTTTGTAAAATTTCGCGAATACGGACCATTTTAGGAAAATTTTGTATATAACAAAAATTATAGATAATAAAATAAGAAGTAACTTTCATTTGAAGAATTTTCTTCCCCAAACGTAAATAACAGATATATTCCATAAAATATAAAAATGACCACCTATAAAGTACCCCCCCAGATGTTCCGACTCTGCCCAAAATCTAATCAGCTCATTAGACGCTGGAACAAAGCTTAAGTTTGAAATTTGGTGTTTTTCCGTGTATCGGTTCATGAGTTATGCGTTATACAGACACACACACACACACACACACACACACACACACACACACACACACACACACACACACACACACACACACAGACACACAGACACACACATACACACACACACAGACATCATCGCGAAAATAGTCAAAACGGATTCAGGGGACCTCAAAACGTAAAAATCCGTCGAAAACTCGAGGTCGAAAAAAATCATGATTCCTATACTTTCCTTATATCTGTATGCAGATAGGAAAGTAAAAATAGACATAATAGGCAACAGTATATTTGTTATAATAGTTTCTTCTAGTTATTGTGTTACATCAGGGATGCCACAAGGATCAAACTTAGAGCCACTACTTTTTATTATTTATAAACAATGTGAGAGTATTAAATGTAGATAATTTCGTTTCGCTGACGATTTAAAACTGTTTGATCCAATCAATAATTTAATGTATTACAAGATCAACTTACATTAGTTCAACAATGGTTTTAACTTGAATGCAAGATAATGTAAAATTGTAAAATCGTTAATTATTAATTTTTCGTATTATATTCACATATTTAACTCAATGTTAACTTTTAAAAATCATATTTCTATTCAAGCCTCCGAAGCAATGAAAATGTTGGTTTTCTATTTAGAAACTAGAAATTTCAGCATTACTTATAATTTTATTATAATCTTTTTATTTTCTCTCCCGTGACAAACAATATTTAACAAGTTGTTGAATGAATATAATTTTATTGTTTCTTCGAACCCACGGGGGGTGTTATACTACCGGGCAATAATCCCTTTTAAATACCTTAAAAGCCGAATAATGGCACCCCATTCACGAAATTAGGGAATTTATTAAAACTATTAGGGCTATAAAAGGATTTTGTCGATTGAGGTGTTTCGTTTCATTCATAGAAATTTCTTTTAGTCCTTCTTTCGTCGGCACGTAACTATAGACAACGATAATGTTGATGTCGGTGGTTGTTTTTATTTTAGTGAATGAATGTGTTCTAGTTTCTGTTAATTCGAGTGTTTTGAAAAATAGTAGATATAGAAGATTATCACCAGTTACGGTAAGTGAAAAAATAAAAATATGAATGGATAATAGATGTCTCAAAGGTTGAAACAGTAGATAGTAATGTTGTACATGAATAAGAGGTACGATACTTTAAAAGCGAACCCTCTATTTTACACTCAATTGGACAAAGTATAATAGGACAACACGTGAAGCAAACAGAAATGGTTATTATTAGTATTATTATGTGTAAAAAATTCGTCGCAACGTCCCTGGGTCTCCGACACACTCAGTACATTACGCGAAAGTACTGGTCGCTGAGAAGATCACTCCTTTCATCCGCTCGGTCAGTGATCTTCGGCCAAATTCAATTGCCTCAAAAGACGAAGGGACCCAAGGACTACCGCTTTCTGCATTTTCACCACTAGTTGTTTTGATGAGTCTCGGCAAACCGGTATATTTTTGTAGCACCTTGAGCATAGTGTCCTTGATTTCCCGTAAATTGAACGCGATATACGAGAGTATTAATTACGCTATCCTGACAAGCTAACAAGAATCTTTCTGTCTCAGACTTCAGGTCAGCTGCTCGAAGAAAGGAGAAAGTTCATTTCCGAGATAGATTAAGATCTTTCTATGTTCCTGTAAAACACACCGTGTTGGGGTTTGCTGACGTGATCTTCCAAAAGCAAGTGTTGTTCTGCTGCCCTAACTAGACATTTTACCTAAGCGGGTTCCAACCTTGTAAGAAATTGGTTGTTATCTATTTCAAATCTGAGACCTAGTTCATCCGCAGCTTTACCTAAAACCTTAAAAAGAAAATCCCCGATACCAGTTGTTTCATGGTCTCAGGTATATTTCGTCTTCTTCCAAGAAACTGCCTGTTTCCTCAGGTAGAGACTCTTCTGTTACAACTATGTTACTACTTTTCTTAATATGTGTACTGTGTTAAATACTGTTGTTTTTTGCAGCTGGTATGTTGTTTTGTGGTCAGTGTTACCAGGTATAGTTTTAAGAATATTTGTAAAGTTTTTATGGATTGTTCCTATTGCTCCTATGATGACCGGTAATATTGTAGTTTTTAAGCCCCACATCCCACTTAGTTCTATTTGTAGATCTCTATATTTCAGTTTTTTTTGCTACCTTTTGAGTAACTGTATTATCCGATGGTATTGCCACATCTATAGTATGGCAGACTTTTTGACCTAGATCTTTAATTATTATATTTGGCTTATTGGCATTAATTGTTCTATCTGTTTGTACTTGGGTGTCCCAGATTATTGTTATGTCATCTTTAGTTTCGACGCTTTTAGAAATATGGTTGTACCAATTTGTTTTCGTCATTATTTTGTAGTGCTGGCATATATCGTAGTGCAAGCTTGTACATACTTTATTGTGACGGCTGATGTATTCTTTACTGGCTAATATTGGACACCCTGTCATTATATGCCTTACGATTTCGTCATATTGCTTGCAGATGCGACATTTTGGATCCACTGCTTTATGTATTCTTTTTTTTATATATAGTTTGTAGTTATTGCTTGATCTTGGGTTGCGGTTATTAGTGATTCGGTTTCTCCTTTGATGGATCCGTGCTTTAACCAGCTGAATGTTAGTTCTTTGTTAATATTTTCATTTCTCTTGCATTGTTTTCCGTGTATTGCTTTGTTTGTGTATTGCTCTTCTCTCTTTTGTTTAATTTGTTGTTTAATCTGTTTTTTCAGCATTTTAATATTTTCTACCACTGTCTTTTCATTGTTTATATTTATATCGTCTTCGGAGTCTTCTCGAATCAGTTTTCTTCCAGTTTAAGAATTGATTTTCCCGTTACTATCCCTTTTTCATATTCTTTTAGTATTGTAATGATCGTCCTCACTCTTTATTTCTATATTTCTATATCTAATTTTTTAATTCAAGCTTTTCTAAATTTGTAAGTATGTTAAAACTTACTGTGAGGATGTTAAAACTTACTGTGACTTAAATTCCCTAGTCTTAATATTAGTTGTTTCGATTTTGTACATGTTAATATATTTATGATTTTTGTTGTTAGTTTATCATTATGACATACGAGGGTGGTTTGACGAAAGAGTGACTTTTCAATGAAAAAGTTGGCAAACCTGCAATATTTAGAAGAAACATTTTAGGATTGAATACAGTATTACCAAACCATTCTAAAATTATAATAAAATACAGGGTGTTCAATCTAAAAAATATATATTTATATTTGTCAAGTAAAAATGAAACACCCTGTATATGAAAAAATATTTTTTAAATACGTATTTTTTAAATTAATATAACTTTTATTTTAAATATTGAACAAATACGCAATAAATGGGGCATATTACTTTGAGAATTTATCACTAAAATGTTTGATAGCTGATATCTGACTTACTATATTTTTATTGATTTGTTTGTCGATATTTGTACAATGTTGACGTTTTATTTGAATTTTTAGGAAGGATTAGGTTCCAATATTGCCGAAAGTATTGCAAGCGGTACACAAATGGCTATAGATCATTGTCAGTCTTTGTTCCAATGGGAGAGATGGAATTGTCCCAAATCAACTTTTAACAGGTAAATGATAATATTAGAAAATGAAATGAACGTGGTGTACATAACATTCTAACATTCACCAAATAACGAATTATTAATGAGAAGGAAAAGGTCTTTTTTTCTTTTTTCAGTCTATCCATTTTATTACATTATTAGTCTGATTCCTTTTATTGAATTTGTTTTAACAATTTTTGTTTTTTTTAGACAACAGAGATTAATCTCCACCAAAGAAACAGCTTTCTCCAAAGCCATTATAGCTGCAGGCATCGCCCATTCTATAACCAAAAACTGTTCACAAGGGCAAATCGAAGGATGCAAATGTCAAAATACTGATAAATTTCCTATTGATCAACAGTTAAAGTACAAAAATCATCAAGAAAAAATAAAGACACTTTCTGGAGATGTACGGATAAAAAAGGAAGTTACTGAAAATGTTACTAAAGGTGTTAATAATGATAAAAACGTTGAATGGAGATGGGGAGGTTGCTCGGATAATCCAATGTTTGCATCACAGATTACTGAAAAAATTATTGATTCCATGGAAACTGGTATTGATGTTCCTGCCTACATTTCTAGACATAATGCTAAAGTTGGTATTAAGGTAATAATTCTTCTATTAAATCCCTGTCAAAGTTGAATAACTCCAGTATCTTAAGAGTTACAAGAAAAAAATAAGAAGACTTTCTATTCTTGAGGTATATTTTTCAGATAATTCAAAGTTCGATGAGAAGAAAATGCAGATGTCACGGAATCTCGGGCAGTTGTACGACGCAAACTTGTTGGATACAAGTAGCTCCGTTCGAGGAAATATCCAGAAAATTAAAAGATTTGCACAGGAAATCCGTTAGGGTGACTCACAGCGCTGTGGAAAAGTCGATAATTATTGGAAATTCAGCCAGTGATGTTTTGGTGCAAGTCAAAGAAATACCTGGAACTGAAAACAGGCTGATTTATATGGTTAGATCACCCGATTATTGTGTCACGAATTTTACTGAAGGTAATAATAATATGAATAAGCAACTTTACTCAATTCAAATAAATTCTGTTAACATATTTATAATTTCCTTTGATTTCCTACGAACTTTTGAGCTCACCCTCGTAACACCAATCTCGCTTCACCTACTCCAATCTCCTGGATTTTTAATCGTAAATTATTCTCTTTTAAGGCTACCTCGGCACCAAAGGTCGCATGTGCTCTAGGAACCGGTCTAACGTTACAAAAATGGAGAAAAATAGTTGCAGAAATGTATGCAAGAAATGCGGACATACTGTAAAGAGGATGCAAAAAAAAGTGGCCAGACGATGTAACTGTAAATTTTCTTGGTGTTGCGAAGTCAAATGTGATACTTGCCATGAAGTTGTTAACGAGCATTTTTGCATATAAAAAATATATTAATATTCAAGATAATTTAATACAGATTCAGCTTTTATATAAAATTAAACATCCTGATAGGTGATAGAAATATTATAATCTCACAAAAAAAGGGATACCTATCTGACTGACGTATGTTACCTAGTTAATATTTATTTTTAAATTTTAAGTTGTATATATTGTAAAATAAAAGTATTTTATTGTAATTTTTTTTATTCTTTTTACCGATGTGGAAAATATAATAACGCATTGCGTTCCTTAAGGATCTGTCCTGGACCCTACTTTTATTTTTCGTTTCATAAATGATATTATCGAACACTCTTATGTAAAATACTGTCAATATTATAAAAGTTTTTATTGCCCATTTGAAAATTGAAAAACTATATTTTTCTATACAATGTGTCCGAAATTGGTGATGCATGTATTGCGATCTCCGAAACTGTTAGAGATAGAAAAACGGTTAAATGGGGAAAGTTTTAGACAATTCTGTTTATAATTCAATACCGTTTAGTTTGAGATTTTTGCTCTTTTGGTTTTTGAGATATTTTGAAAAAAGTAGAATGAGGCATTTCCGAAAATGCCATGTATTTTCTTTATTTACGAAAATTTCTAAAAATCTGTGAAAAATACAACAAAATACCTCGGTATCATAATTGATCAAAATTTGAAATGGGCGATCACATTACGTCATTAAAATTCCAAGGTGAGAAGATTCATTTTTACTTTCCTATCTGTATACAGATATAAGGAAAGGATAGGAATCATGATTTTTTTCGACCTCGAGTTTTCGACGGATTTTTACGTTTTGAAGTCCCCTGAATCCGTTTTGACTATTTTCGCGATGATGTCTGTGTGTGTGTGTGTGTGTGTGTGTGTGTGGGTGCGTGCGTGCGTGCGTGCGTGCGTCCGTGCGTGCGTGCGTCCGTGCGTGCGTGTGTGTGTGCGTTTGTGTGTGTGTGTGTGTTTCTGTGTGTCGCATAACTCATGAACCGATACACAGAAAAACACCAAATTTTAAACTTAAGCTTTTTTCCAGCGTCCAATGAGCTGATTAGATTTTGGGCAGAGTCGGAACATCTGGGGGGTACTTTATAGGGGGTCATTTTTATATTTTATGGAATATATATGTTATTTACGTTTGGGGAAGAAAATTTTTCAAATAAAAGTTACTTCTTATATTATTATCTAAAATTTTTGTTTTATACAAAATTTTCCTAAAATGGTCCGTATTCGAGAAATTTGACAAAATGAAAAAAAATATTTTTTTATAAAAATTTTACAAAAGTTGTTTGTAATATAATTCTCTATAATTTTTAACCTGTGCATAATTTCTCTAAAATGGACCGTATTCGAGATATTTGAGAAAATGTGTAAATTTCGAAATTTGAAGAAAACTCAAAAACGGATAAAGAAAAAAACATTAAATTTTAAACTTAAGTTTTATTTCGGCCTGACGTGAAATGATTAGATTTTGGACAAAGTCGGAACATCTGGGGGGTATTTTATGGGAGGCCGTTTTTATATTTTATGGAATATATCTCTTATTTATGTTTGCAGAAAAAAATAGTTCAAATAAAAGTTACTTCTAATATTATTATCTATAATTTTTGTTTTTTGTCAAAATTTCCTGAAATGGTCCGTATTCGAGAAATTTTACAAAATGTGCAAAATTCTGATTTTTATGAAAATTGTTGAAATAAAAGTTGTTTGCGATATCGATCTCTCTAATTTTTATTTTTACATGATTTTTCTAAAATGGACCGTAATAGAAAAATTGTAGGAAAAGTGCTAAATTTAAATATTTTAGTATTTTCGTTTTCAATGAATATCCATAGAAAAATGTTTCGAAGTAGATGTATGTGGAAAATGTATATATATAGTTTATCCTCTAAACATTTTTGGAGGTGCTGCAATAGGTTGTACAAAATAACCGGAAAGAGCCTGTAATAACTAGATAGGAAAGTCATGTGTTGGACACATCAGATTTTTAAATTTTATGAATTGAGGAATTTATGACTAGGAGTTTACTAATTATTATTTACAATTCGCTGGTTGAATATGTAATCCAAAACTGTATAACTAAAATTATGTACAAAAAACCAGCATTATATCCTACCTCTTTTTAACATAATAAAAAGTGCTTTGTATAAGAACATTATATATTATTATCTGTCTTGCTGTATCTTTATTTATGGAAAGCCTGAACTGAGAGACACTACAAATTATTTGCAATAAATATTAAAAGAAGCATACATTTTTAAATAATTTGATATTTAAGAGCCATTCACACATCACAGTTGACATCTTGATACTTGACAGGCACAGTCAAGCAGTTTGCCAAATAAAATGGCCGGTTAATTATTCTATGGGGTTACGACCGAGAGACAGTAAATTTGATGAAGGTGTTTTTGTGGCTAGGGGCGAAATAGTAGTACGCTTAAGTTAGCACCACCATAAAAAAAGTCATTTTTAAGAAACTGCTTATATATTTTTCATAAATTGGCAGACTTGGCGACTAATTTCGAATAAAAATAGCCTCCAAAATGGCTATAGTTGCAAGTATGAATGTCGCAACCCGCCTTAGAAATTTCATTTTTACTATCAACAGTTGTTGTTTGACAGGTCGTTAGAGAATGCTTGCAATTTATGGAATGTTAAGAATATTAGGAACGTTGACGTTAGAAATAATTGGAATTCCTAAAATTGTCACTTAAGAAATGCATAGGCGGATTTTAAGAAAATTGATATTAAAGTAGTTAGGGTGAACCGAAAATTCTGAAAATCAATAGGGTTCGAAGTTAGAAGTAATTATTCAAGAAAATAAAAATCGTAAGTCAATCAGAGTTATCGTGCCGGCATTCATATACATAGACGACCAGATGAAATTTATTTTGCATTTTCGGAATGATTGGAAACATGAAAAAAAGTTTTAAAAAATGGGGGTAAGAAAATTTTTTCGTCTGCACGAATGCAATACCCCGAGGCCCTATAGAAAGGACCTCAGTAACAACGTAAAATAATTCTTGCATACAATATACCAAGTTCAAAGTATTAGAATTTTGAATCTTGACCACTTCTAATTGCTTCCTGGCTCACTGTGCACAGTGTAGAATGATTTTTGAATAAGTTTTACAATTTTTGTAAACTATAGGAAAGTTTCCTATTAGGTTAATCCTCATAATTATAAAATTGCTTCCTTATTATAGCATATGGTTATGATACCTTCGATTTCATGCAAATTTATATAACGCAAAATCATCCTACTTCACCGCTACGCTGCGCTGACTTCACAGTAGCAACTTTCAAAGAATAAGAAGTAAACTAGACCAAATCTCTACTCTAGCACAACTTATTCAGAATAAGTAACTGGTAGTAGATATAGGTACAATTTAACCGGTACCTCAGAATTATTTGTAATTCAACTGCGGTACTTCAATACTAAAAGCATGACGGCATTTTCTATCAACATTAACAGTTAAATGAAAGTATTTATAAATAACAATAAATGGACGCACAATGATAAACATATTTTCAATTGTGATGATTGTGTTTGTTTTTACAATGTTGGCATCTTCGTGGATGTGCGTCAATTGTGATTGCATTAATGATACCAAAGGTTTTAATGTTACAGGTATGTAAAGAAATTGTTCATAATTATTTCGCTCTGATTTAGATTGTTTATAAGGTATTTTAATTCTTTTAATCTTGGTTTGAATTGGTTTAGTAGGTTATTTTGTTTGGTACAACTTAATTCGACAGCAATTGAGGCTCTTGCCAGCTCCATTTTGTTTAATTTTGTTGATGATATATCAATGTCAAAAAAAAAAAATGGAAAATTAAGCAATCTAATGTCCTGTCAGAATGGACAAAAATGGCAGAGGACTGGCGAAAACAACAAAGTTTGTTAACCTGACTTTTTCTTTAATATTTGACTGTTATTGGAAATCATACAATTTTAGTATTCATATATTCTTAATGAATATTAAATTATTCTATTTTCCAACTAAAAACACCGTAAAAAACTTCAACACTCCAAAAAAATAATACAAATTTATAGTCTATTTTTATGTATGAGAGAGTATTAAAATAATAAAGCGTTTGTAATCCATAGGCGTATCACTTCTTTTAGTAGACAGTTAAAATATTTTTTGAAGTTATTCCTCGAGTATACACTTATATTTTCACCTAATTAACCTGCTTATAACTTCTAAACAGCTGAAGGTAAAAAAGTGCAATTTTTTCTAAAATGTTTTATTTTTCCACAAGGCATGTTAAGAACATTGTGTCAAACGGGTTATGTAGGTATAAGGGTTTAAACTTTGACTTTTAAACAACGTTACGTTCATAAATAATAATTTTAATATAAAAACTACTTCTTACCTACAAATCCAAATCAGGATCGAAATCAGAAGATGAACTGTCGCAACCAATATTTACAATGAGTGGCTCGATCATTTCATCAGTAATATTGACCAACTTCCACATTTTCTCTTCTTTAATCGTATGATTTACTGCCTTTTCCCAGTTTTCAGGCTTCACATTATTTACAGCCTCCAAAAACAACTGTTTAACATCCCTCATTTTAAAAGAATTCTTTTTTCATGAAACTTCTCCCTTTATCTGTGCCCATATCAGTTCAATCGGGTTTACTTCGCAATGATATGGTGGTGATCTAACCATCGTCATCCCACGATTTTTTGCAATTTCATCAATTTCATATTTTTTGAATTTCTCTTTATGAAGGGAACACAAATGATACAGTTCTTTTTTCTCATAGAACCGGGGTGGAACTTAATATTCTTTGAATTTAGCCAATTCTGTAAATCTTTTTTAACCACTTGGTTGTGGGCATTTTTTCTATAAGTCTTGAGTGATAACTTGCATTATCCATTACTATTATACAGTTCTGAGGAAGAAGATCTATAATTTGTTCGAACCACTCTTTAAAGACATCAGCATTCATGTCCTCATGGTAGTCACCGGTACGAGTAGATTCAAAAGTCAATAAACCACCTTTAACAAAACCGTTTGAACTACCGATGTGTATACTATTATTAGTCTGCGCCCCTTTCCTGATGGTGGATTTAAACTAGTAGATAAATTATTTAAAAAGCCTGTCTTCGACTTGTAACAGTTTCTTCTTGCCAAAATTTATTTGGTTTATGTCCCTCGTTGATCCATGTTTCATCTAAATGAAATATATTTCTTCTTTGGTTTCTCATTTCTTTTATAGTCCTTAGGTAATTTCTTCTCCATACTAAAATATCGCTTCTTTCTATTAAAATAGACTTTCTGGAATGCTTTTTCCCTAGAAAACCTATTTCTTTTAAAAGTTTCCATAGTGTGCTTCGACTCATTTCAGGGTAATCCTTATCATCTCGAACCGTGGCAAGAACTTTGTCTACTGTCGGAAATTCTTTTCTAAAGAAGAACGCATGCACTTTCCTTCGAAGTCTTTCTTTCAGAAGATTTTCTTATTGAAATTTTGGTTTTCCTGGAGCTTTACGTGCTGTTTGTGACTCGCCATATTTCTCTTCTTTAACAACTCTGTAAATCGTAGATTTCCCAACACCAAGCGTACTACTAATTCCACTGTGTCATCAACACTTTTACATAAATGTTTGTCTGTAAATGATTTAAAACAATTAAATATTAATTTTTTTTCATTAACTGTTAAAGAACCGATTTTTTGTCGTTTACGCGGCCCTTCCAAATTTTCCATGATCACACTAGAATTCACACTGCATCTTGCAAGTTGCAACTAAACGACATTTAGTAAACTGTCAAGAATACACAACTTGGACCTCCGTACTAAATGGAAAACCTATAATCGCATTTTCGGTGAAATTTGTTGGGAAGGTATTTATCTACTTATAATTCGATTACTGAAAGAAATTCTTGGAATTAAAATAAAACAAAATTGGCAAATAGGTACTTATTGAAAATAATCTTAAGATACGGCTATGTAATCTTTAATACACAGGGCTTTTCGCCTGTCCAAACCTTTTTCTATTATTCTGTACAGCTTATAAAGGACCAATAAAAGACCCAAAACTTATAATAGCTCAGGTACATTTATTACAATTTTAGGAAATATTTAGATTATTCTGTAAAAATATTTAAAATGACCGTACTAAGTTTTGCATTAGAAATGCTGTTTTATTACTCTCTCATACATACAAATAGACTATAGACTAAAAACCTCACTAGAAGTGTTTTTCTCAAGGGAATCACGTATTTTTGTTGTTTTTGCCCAGGGTACAACATTTAAAGTCATGTGATTTGGATTGCTTAATTGGAGCTGATCCCTCTTGCATCAAAATTTAAAAAAGGTACATACTCTTTGCACTTCTTATTATAAAGTAAAAAAGTTTACTTTTTTGTCACTTATTTTCGCAGCTATCTACCTGTTTTTTCTAACAATAGATTGAGTTTAACTTTTTACATAAAATAACTAAAATTTTACCAAAAATTGAGCTTCCTCCTTTTTGAGAAAGTCATCAGTTTCAGCTTCCAATTCAAATTTTTTTTATACTAAAATTTTAGTGCAATTCATTTTCGGAACATCTGAGGGGGAATATATCTATTATATACGTTTAAATTTACCTGAATATGATTCAATTAATATAAATTACAACAATGAAAATGTTTGTATAAAAATGTCAAAAACAACTAAATACTTGGGAATTATAATAGATTGTAATTTAAAGTGGAATGCACACATTAGTAGTGTTATAAAGAAAATTAGATTCCATTTAGCAAAATTTAAATTTTTAAAATGTTTTTTGGATATCCTCCACTTAAAGATGCTCTATTATGCATTAATACAGACTCATCTAACCTATGGTATTATCGCTTGGGGAGGTGCGGCAGATATCCATATTAAACATTTACAAATAATACAAAAATGGATTTTAAAAATTATTTATAATAAAAACTATACTTACCCAACAGAACGTTTATTTGTAGAAGCAGAAGTTTGAGACAACTTTTTTACCTACGTGTAGCAATATTTCAGAAGAAGCATATTTTCCTTAGCACTCCGGTACAACATTTATACCCAACGCGTTATAAAAATCATGTGATCACCGTACCTAGAATGGAAAAGACTCTAGGGCAAAGAAGTTTTGTATATCTCGGTCCTAAAATATTTAACTCACTTCCGGTGGAATTTAAAAACCTAAATTCTATAGCTCTTTATAGGTCTAAATTACAACAATGGATATTAACTAAGCAACGAGAAAAATTTCATAACTTTATTAATTTAAATATAACTAAAATCTAAAACGAACTTACCTGCAATTATCCAATTATTTATGTATACAATAATTATTTATAAACTATTCAATGCTGTAGCTAATTTGTCTCTATAATAAATAAAAGAAAAAATAGTAAAAAAAAAGAAATGCTATGTAGAATATAATTCTCAAAGTATCCCACGCACAAGGTTCGCCTTTAGTGGAACCACTATTTATTCACATAGACAATTTTTTTTCTGTTAAATATAAGTTAAAATTGTAATTCGATTTTTAAAGTGAATAAATTTATTATTATTATTAAAAAAAAAAAAAAAACAAGAAAATTCTTTAAATAAAAGTTACTTCAATAGTTTTCTATGGAATTTTTGTTAAATACAAAATTTTCCTAAAATGGTCCGTATTCGAGAAATTTGACAAAATTAAAAATTTTAATTTTTATAAAAATTGTTTAAGTAAAAGTTGTTTGTTATATAATTCTCTATAATTCTTGTCCTATACATAATTTCTCTAAAATGGACTGTATTCGAGATATTTGAGAAGAAGTGTAAATTTCGAATTTTGAAGAAAACATTGATATTTTAAATTTAAGCTTCATTCCTGCCTGAAGTGAACTGATTAGATTTTGCACAGAGTCGGAACACCTCGGGGGTACTTTATAGGAGGTCGTTTTTATATTTTATGGAATCTATCAGGGGCGGTTTCTCCATTGGTTCATTTGTGCAGTGAACACCCAGTTAAATTTCATAAAAACACAGTATTTTAATATTACAGAACATAAAAATATAAATTTAATTTTATTTTTATTTTCATACGTATTAATCTATATTTTATTGTACATAATTGTCCTCTGGCTGATCACGTCTCTGTGTCACAGTATACCCAAGTATACTGTGTCTGTGGCGCATTATGGTGAGTGAGCCTAACACGAGTGAGACGATATGCCGAATGCATATAGCTAAAAAGAGAAGACAACACGCCACATCTGTTATTTACGTTTGGAGAAGAAAATTCTTTAAATAAAAGTTACTTCTTATATTTCTCCCCAAAATTCTTGCCTTATACAAGTCCGTATTTGAGAAATTTGACAAAATGTGCAAAATTCTGATTTTTAAGAAAATTATTGAACTAAAAGTTTTTTTTACATGATTTCTCTTAAATGGACCGTAATGGACAAATTGAAGAAGTGTAAAATTTAAATTTTTTAGTATTTTCGTTGGCAATGAATATATAGAAAAATGTTTCGAGTTAGATGTATGTGGAAAATGTATATATTTAGTTTATCCACTAAACATTTACAGAGGTTGTACAAAATAACCTGAAAAAACCTTCAATAACTAGGTAGGAAAGTCATGTGTTGGACACATCAGATTTTTTATTTAAATGGGTCAAAAAAACGTCGTTTTTATTCGAATGCGTCAATACAGGGATCCCAGATGTACTGAGCCTAAAATCGTGAATTTGATCATGAAAAAATCGTGAGAAATCGTGAGATTGTACAACGCATGCGCAATTTAGTAAAAAATATATAGTATTTTCGATTAATATGTACTTTGTCCAAGCGGAGAGTAAGGAGTGGCCAACTTTTGACTCTCAGCACCATTCTAACACGTGTATAATAAAGACGAAAAATAATTTTCTGTCAATTTGGCTCTCCTTTCGGACAAATAGGTTTTAATCAGAAACGCTGACATATTTTTTGGGAGTAAGAGGATTTCTGTTTCTCCAGGACCATCTAAATGTCTCAAAATACTTATTTTGAATTTTCATATAAACTTATCTAATAAAGAAAAAATAATAAATTTCTTAGGAATACGTAGATAGGGAATTGACCACCGCAAGCCTACAATCTGTAAATGCAACAGTCAGGAACCACCACTGAGACTGTTAAGCAGTGTTGCCACCAGCCGATGAAGAAATTATCGTACTGTCAAGTGACAGCATAGACATCATATTATCTAAGATAGACTCGCCCTTCACACTGTATACCCAATACACCTTTTGTCCGCATGTTATACCAGACGGGGAAAGGGGAATCGTACGTCGCACATAGACGTAGTGTTTCGGGAGGATTTAGATATATTTTTTAATAAAAATTATTTAATGACCAAATCAATAACCTATGGGTCTTCGGAATCAAAGGTAAATTTAAAAAAAACATATTCAATTTATACAGGGCATTCAAAAAGTCATTTTTTATATTTTCTTATAAACTAAAATAGTAGGCAGCTCAAAGTGGAAGAACATTTTTATTAGTATTTTATTATACAGGGTGAGTCGGGAGGAGCGCACCAAACTCAAGAGTATATTATACACGTGAAAATAATGTAAAAAAACTCATATGTTATCCGATTTTCATTTGTTTTCAAGTTATGGCGTAATTAAAAATATTAATCTAGCTTTCCACTTCTGAATTTTAACATTATCAAAGTATGCCATATGTTCAAGGCTCAAAGGTATTTGATAATTCTGACGTTTTGATGAACTGTAAGTGTACAGTGAACAGAAAAAATGAATCAATTAGGAGAGCAACAAACGCTCTTCGTAGAACATTTATTAAAAGAACGCTATGATTAAGAGAATTTTTATGTGTGAATTTGTTTATTTGTTAATATACTATAACTTGAAAACAAATGAAAATCGGATAAGAACATATGAGTTTTTTTACATTATTTTTACGTGTATAATATACTCCTAGAGTTTGGTGCGCTCCTCCCGACTCACCCTGTATATTATCTTTTTTTTTTTAAATACATGAAGTAAAAATATAGCGCCATTTATTATTATTTTTACATGGGTATTGTCAGAAATCCTTTTCTACAGGTCGAAAAAAGAATAATTATATTGTAGACTACCTTTTTTATGAAATAAAAAACTTATTAAAAACAGTAAAACAATTTTATTTCAGATACATAAATTATACAAATAGGATCTTTCCATTACATACCATTTGGGTTGCATGTCACGACACCTATTTTTAACATTATTTGTGTAATGGTATAATAACTCATTTAGGAGAGTAATCAGTAATGATTTTATATCTGGACAAGGCTAAAACACATAGCTTAAGATTATCAAGAGAGACTTTATTTCTAATTTTTCCGAATAGAAAAAAAACTGAAGGAAGCTTCTTTTGTGACATTTCGAATGTCATTTTACTATCAGTGGTTACTCCTACAAACTCTTAATGAAGAACCTGCTCAATAGATTTATTTAGTGTAATAACTGATATTTTGTAAAGCATATTTTGGCATAAAAGACAAAATAGCTATTTGTGTATTAAGAACAGAAAGTAAAACATTTGGCAGTTGAGACAAAAAGTTGCCGAGCGACGCGTTAGCGGAGCACGGCAATCTGTCGAAGAGAAAAGTTTTTAGTACTTATGTGTCGGTAATTATTTATGATTAATAATTTACAGAAAATACTGTTAAATGATTTAAAATATTAGGAAGTCAATTTAATATTTTCGATTAACTTATATATTGTTTTAAAATATCGATTAGCTTTCATTTATTTCATTCAAATGAAAACAGACAAGTGTGTGCCAAAGTTACTTTGGTGCACGTTTGCGCCAATAATGTCAAATTATGACAGTTCGCGAAAAACGTCTACTTTCTAATTAGATTTGAATGTGCAAAAGCCTACTTTGGATTTTTTTGGGATTAATTACTATGCCATTGTCCGAACAATAACCTGTGAATCTTTTGACTATCTCTTTTCTTTTGTTGAATGCAGTTACTATAAACTATTGTCTTCAATGATAAAATTAGTATTGTCTGGAGATAATACTGTAAATGTATATGTATTAAAATATTTTACAATAAGAATAAGTGCATTTTATGGAACCAGTTACTTAAAAATAGATAAAAAATTATAAAAACAATTAAAAATTACTGATTCTGAAATAAAATGCTTTTTAGGTACACACTCGGGTACACAAAAGATTTGAATATCTAAAATATTTTATATTTAATTCAGCATTAACTTAAGCAGTGATAATTTTCTTAAATAAGTTATTTACATCAAAAATAATCCAATAATTTATATAACATACATTCTTCTTTATTTTTCGCCTCTTCAACTACCTCTTCCAAAATTCTGTAAAATGTGATGATTTCTGTATAATTTTAGAACTTATATATTATAAAAATACCCATAATAAATATTGTACTTACTTGATAGGTATAGCATTATGTTTTAAAATGTGTCTACCACTTAAATTTTCATAAATATCTGCCATACAAAAATGGTCAGAACATACTAAGGCTTCTTTTATTTTCATAATGTCTTCCTCCACCAAGCATAGATTTTGTAGCCAAATTCTACTTTAAATAATTTCTCTAGGAAACCTGATCAGAAAATATAGAACATTATTATTTAAATAAACAATACTAGTGCTAAATAACTTTACACTGTTAAATAAATTAAGCCTTATTCCCTGTATATGCCTACGTCTATGCTAACATAATCTTACTTATGAAATGACCGAATAACATTCTTATTCTGCGTATTTCGACACGCTATACATTTCCTCCCCATCGTAAAAGTCCTTATTAAAAAGTTTAGGGTTTAAATTATTCTTAAAAACTACAAAAAACACAATAAAACTTGATCTGTCACTTTGACAACATCAGCAAAATGTCTTAGGTTGCCAAACTTAAAGGATATATACCAGAATGTTTAATATTCCCATATGATACACATGTAAAAATAGCTAAATAAAAGTCTTAAGTGACTGCAATTAATAAAAAACTCATATTGATGCTTTCAATTCTTTATTTCCTGTTTTTATTAGATTGTATTAAAGGGAATAGTAACTTTTTTAATAAAAATTTAATGTTTGATATTTGATGAAAGAGATCCGACAACATAGGAAGAGCGTACCGTCAAAAAAAAGTAGCGGACAAGTGTAATGTATACAAGGCGTATCTATTATCCGATATCTTTGAGTGACAGTCGTCCGCCATGTTTCGGTCCAAGCATTCCAGAGCCGGACTCTACAACATAATTCAATTATATGATTAATTAAAAATAATTTTTACATAAAAACTTAAGGTTCGTTACCGCAAGCAGCTTGTTTAAAAATATCGTGAGAATAAGACGAATTATCGTGAGATCGTGAGACTCAGTACTGATTCGTGAGATCTCACGATAAATCGTGAGACTCAGTACTGAATCGTGAGATCTCACGATAAATCGTGAGATCTGGGATCACTGCGTCAATATATAATATATAGAACCTTAGGTATCTTTTTAGAATTAAGAAATAAAATAAATGTTGGATATACTTGAGAGAATCGTCTAAAAAATGTGTGTACCTCGGCTATAATTTTTTTCTATTGTAAAATAACCCATAATTTACATCTAATTTGAATACAAGCAGTTTTAATTGTATAAGTGAACAAATTAAATAGTTTATGGGACATAAGCACACTGACTTGACAGCAATAATAAGTAAACGAAAAATATTTCAAACTCAAATGTGATCAAGACGTAAAATAATATAAAAATAAAAGCCAATATCATATAAATTACGAGCGACCGTTTCTCTTTAGAAAACAACTACTCCTTTGGCTAATACCGCGACAGGTATTGAATTATATCCAAAGGAAAGACGGCAGAGATAGAAAATTAAATTTCAACACTCTATCTACCTTTGATTTTGCTCACTACGGACAACATCATTCTTGGACCGGTTTCGTCCTTATTAGGACTTTTCAGCAAGAGAACGTATCTAATTCTTTGCAACAATTTCTTTATTATTCAACCTATTGACTTGAAATTGGGTACCGTTATATTTTTGGGATAGTAAATCATAAGTAGATCAGAAAAACCAAATAGTAAACAAGTTACCCGATTTCTTATGTCATTAGTGTCAATTTTATTTTGTGTGATCAATTTATTATTTATTTTAGCCAGAAAAAAGTCTAATACCGACATCCTATCCATGATTCTGCCAAACTTGGCCATGCCGTTCATAATGCAGGCGATGTTTCTTCCCTTGGTGCTGGTTTTTATGAAGCTGTCGGTTCTTAAAAGTATATTAATTGGAAAATTGGGTATACTTATATGGATATACAACATAATACACAACAGCAGTAACCCACCGGGAGCATTGTACAGTCACAGCGTCGATATCAAACACCATGGAAATGCAGGAGATAATAAATATGGAGGGTATTCTAAAAGGAGAAAAAGACGATGAAAAAGGATGAAGACTTTTTACTTTTAATTATGCGGTCTAGTCATGCAATCGTTTATTTATTGTGTACATAACACGCTATATTAGTGATGACGTAATTTGTCTTCCACTGATGAAGACAGTAGACATTATAGATATTTATTAACATTTTATTTCTTTTATTTTCAAGATTGTAGGTACACATTGAAACATTAAAAATAATTTTGTTACATACCTGTAAACTTCTTTTTATGACCTGCAAAATAAAACTACAAATGTGTGTCAAATGAAATGACAGAATGGTTTGTTTTTGTTAAAAGTTAACTGTCAAACTTATCAAAAAAATGTTATATATGTTTACGGTAAGTCAAAATTCGACAAGATTAGTTCAACAAGAAATTTTCCTAAATATGGCATTTACATAATACGGGCTGAACTAAATATGCTTTAGTTTCAATTCAATGTATTTACTATTTCTGAATTCAATGTACTTACTGCTTCTTGAATTGAATACTTGCAACGAAAAAGGTTGTAACTAGGTAACAAAACAAATTTTACAGAAAATTTCACACCTCTACTTTTCAACCAATAAGATGCCTTAATTTTGACTAGTTACCATGGCGCCACGATATTAAGTGGAAATTTTTTAACATATGATCTACAACCATTAAGTAATGTAGATATACCTGTGCATAATGCTAAATTTCTATAAGAATTAACATTATTATTTATTTTTGGCCTTTTGCCTTTTTCATATTAACTATTATATTCTAAATTTAAATTTCAATATATTTTCCACAGTCACCCTCTATTTGTAAATTTTTTTAAATTTTTAACTAATTTGTTAATTTGTTTTCAACTGTACTCAATGCGAATAGTGAAGATGGTATAATTCCTTAGTTCAACACAAGCTAACTTGCTTCTGGAGATCAAATATGATTTTTTAGGGGCTTATCCCACACTCACTATTGACCAGGGATGCCAGATTCAGTACTTTTGTACTGAATTCAGTACTTTTTCAACTTTTTCAGTACGTCAGTGTTATGTTTTTAGTTTTAGTACGTTTTCGTTGAAATTTGTCAATTCAGTACAATTTTCAGTACTATTAAGTATTAAAAAAAAAGAAGATAAATGACATATTTCATTAGTGGTTGACACTGTTGACAGTTATTTTACAACTAATTACTAATTTTTTAAATTTGTTGTAAGTTTATTGGATGCAATTTTTGGAATTTGGAGAGGAAAATGGATAAGTAATAAGTTTTCTTTGCAGATTAAATAATGTTTATAAATATGATTGTTTTAATTTTGAAGGTTTCTTATTCATCAAATTAAAGATTCCCAAGAGGAAAATCAAATAAATATTGATTTTTAATGCTGAAAATATTGAGGTTGAGATAGATTCTCAATTTGAAGATGATGAGGAGGAGGAGGAGGATGGTGATAACACTGAGAACCATCAAATAGTGCATAAGAAAAGAAAACTCTATAAGGCTAAATTTAATTGCAAATGGCAAGAATCGTTTTCTTGGATCCGGTCAAACAATGGTGTAGCTCACTGTAAGATTTGTAAAAGAAATATTTCCGGTGGCATAGTTCACTTAAAGAGGCATGAAAAAACAAAGCGACATTTATCCAAAGTAAAAATAGCTCAGTCAACCCCACAATTGATGAATTTTCTCTCCTCGGGATCCAAACCAACAATATCTGTAGACACAAAAAGAGCAGAATTAAAAATGATTATGTTCTTGGCAGAACATAATCTACCATTTTTAATCATGGACCATCTTCCAAAATGTATGGCATCTGCAGGACATGATTCAAATATTTTAAAAAATGTTAAATGTGGTCGCACTAAAGCCACAATGTATTTACAATCTTTCAAAGATGAATTTTCTAAAACTATTTGTGAGCTTATCAAGGGCCAAAAATTTTCTATAATGATTGATGAGACAACAGATATATCCACCAAAAAATGTTTAGCACTTGTAATCAGATTTGCTGATAAAAAAGCAAATTGTGTAAAAGATCATTTTCTCGATTTAATTGAAATTGAGCAGTGTACAGCTGAGGCAATTACCAATGAAATTTTTAATACATTAAAAAAATATCATTTGAATGCTGCAGATTTAATAGGTTTTGCTGCTGATAATGCAGCTGTCATGTCAGGTAATATTTCTGGGGTACAGGCACGATTACGACAACAAATTAATCCAAATCTTTTTGTAATTGGGTGTGTCTGTCATTCAATGGCTTTATGCTCATCTGCCGCAGCTTCAAAACTGCCCAAACAAATTGAAGATTTTACCCGAGACTTGTACTCATATTTTTGTCATAGTTCAAAACGTATGAGTGAACTACAAAACTTTCCAGAGTTTATTCAGCTTAAACCTAAGAAATTATTGCGCCCAAGTCAAACTAGATGGTTGTCATTAGAGCAGGTAGTAAATAGAGTACTAGTATTGTGGCCTACCTTAATTCCGTTTTTCACCTTAGCAGCTGTAGAAGACAATTTGCAAGCAGCAGCTACACTTTTAAATTCACTTCTAAATCCAATATATAAATTGTATTTCTTATTTTTATCTTATGTCTTATCTTTAGTTAACAAAATTAATTTAGAATTTCAATCCGAGTCGCCCCAATTGTTTGCACTAAATTACAAAATAAATTCCCTGTTTAAAACCATTACTAAAAACTTTATGAAGAAATCTTATGTAGATGAATTTAACACTTTAAGAGCTATTGACCCCTCAAATCAAGCGGAATATTTACCTCTAAATTCAATATATGTAGGAGCAAAGAGTCAACTTCATATTGACGAGAATACTCAAATTATCGATGAAAATTATTTAAATGATTTTCGCAACCAGTTCCAATTCATTACTGATTCTGAAAAATTTGAAGATATTAGTAATGAATTTCGAAGTATATCTGATTTACCAACTGAGATAAGTGAAAAACTACAATTATTAGGATTTGAAAAATTTTGGTTCCAAATTATTAATTAAAAAATGAGATTAATAAAATAATGTATCCTCACTTATCTCAGTTTATAAGTGATATATTGTGTTTTCCACATTCTAGCGCAACAGTAGAGAGGATATTTTCTCAGCTCAATTTAATTAAAACCAAAACCCGCAATACATTAGGTATTGAAAATTGTAGCTATTTATTACATTGCAAAGCTCTTTTGCAAGAATAAAATTGCATAACATGGTGTCCGTCACAATCTATGTTAAAAACCTGTATAAATTATTCTTCAACTTCTAAAAATGTATGATGAATGTTATCCTTTAACATTTTTTTTTTTTGTAAAGTATGAAAAATGTTTATTTTAGGAAATCTAATTTAATTACCCGAAGTTCCTATAAAAGTGATTTAGTTTAAGAATTTTATTTTGTTCCTTTACACTTAGTATGATATTAGCATTTATTTTGAGTGTTGTTTTTTATTTTTTTACTCATAAGCATTACTCTTTATTTTATTTAAATTTTATAATTTTTTTTGTTATATAGTTTTAACAAGTGTGAGAAAACACAAGAAAATTATTTTTATTTTGCTTTCGCTTTACCTATGTACCTGTTTGTTTCTATATGATAACATTTTTGTAAATGTTTCAATAAAAGCTTTTTTATAGGTTATTAATTTAAATTTCCCGCCCTTTTATGGTGTTTTTTGATTTATGTTTTAGTACGTTTTCATAAAATCTAGTACTTTTTTAACAACTGATTATTCAGTACGGTTTTTTGAGATTCAGTACGTTTTAAAAATTTTTTTAGTACGATTTGCCATTTTCATTCTGGCAGCACTGCACTATTCCCAACACTGGGTTATGCCACTCTGTTTGTTATCTTTTAATTGTTAATTTGTTCAAAATTACCTTATATATATATTTTTAGCTTTTGACTTAAAAGTCTTACACAGATTTTATTTTTACACATATTTATAAATTGTAAGTTTACATCCACAATTTTTTTAGATAAGCACTGATGATGGCACCATGTCAAAAGCACTTTGCATTTAATAATTAAAAAAAAATTTGCACGAAATACAAGTCTATCCTTTTGAATCTAAACTACGTGCACACAACTGTCAACCTTTTTTGGGTATAATAATTTATAATAAATGCGGGTAAAACGAGGGTAAAACAACAATAAATTAAGGGAAATACTTATAAAGGGCAGGTTTAAAGAGTATTATCACAAGAAAGTATATCCGCTCTGTTTATTTATCAAGTATTGTTTGAGGTTACTTTTGAATACATTTATTGTTTTTTTTTAATTTCTGTAAGTAGTTTATTAAATTTTTTAAATCTTTTATAAATATTGTATTTTGGGACCTTTTCTTGATAGCTTGCCGTACATGAAAGTCAGGTTGGCTATTGTATTATAGTTGTGATTTTGCGAATTATATTGAATATTATTTTTTCTAATAGATCTGATGTCATGGTACTAGATCATTTTTATTTTATAAATAAATATCAGTCTGAACTGAAAGCCAATTTATTTTTTTTAACAGTTGCAATACTCATCATTCTGTCCTTTATTAATATTATATAAATAGGCAAAGTATGGAGCCCAAATATTTTACATGAACAGGCTTAAGAGGTATAGGGGCCAATTATTATTGAAAAAATTGCTCGAACAAGTTTGTAAACCCTAATCAAAAGGCGATATAGAATAAAAATCAAGGCTTGTGAAAATCATCACATGATGCCAATACTTCACAAATCAAAAAATTCAACGTCCTAATACTACTATTGCTTTTGGTCGTTCCAAGTTAAATCATTTCTCGTTTTTTTTTACGCTACGAGTTTACCATTGTGGGCCTCAGTCTCGATAAGGTGGGAACCACCATTTTAGCGTCTCTCGAATTTCTCAATTATAATATTTCAGTACCACTGTTATACACAGGGTCACAGAATCTTGTGAAGAAAATTTAATAAGAGATTCTATATCTAAAAATATTATAACAAAAGTTCATGTAGACATGGATCCGGAAATGCTCCGTTTTCATGATAAAGGGTGTTTAAACTTGTCCGTCTTTAATAGTTTATCTTACATTTATGGATATCCCGTTGATATATTGAAATGAGTGTTGGTAAACGCAAATGTATTGACTATACGGTAGCGTAGGTGTCTATATTCATATACATATTAAACATGTTTGATTCAAGTATGATAGAGCAGCTAAATCATTCTAAAAACAAGAATGTCCAAACTTAAATCAATTACCTGACATTCTTGTTCCTAAGAGTTAATAAACCTAAATTAAGCATTACATTCTAACATTCTAATATTAAAATCTTGAATTAAGTATTTGAATACTAAAATTAAACTTAAATAAAGATTGTGGCATGCTTGGCTCAAAAACAAGTCCGAAAATGCCTATTTTTTTCTATAAAATGAGCATGAGTTTCCCTCTTTGTTATGAAGTCACAGTCTTGCAGTGTTGTCTACTCGTCAAAGTAGTCGAACAATATAGGAAGTTTTAAGGTAAGGTTATGTTTATTTTTTGTTATGTCACCAGGAGCAATTAATTTTAAATGTATACTGGATTTAATATAAACGTCATTGATGATGACGAAGTTGAAGTTTTCTGAAAATATCTACTGAATTTAGTAGGAATAAATTTTGCACAAGAGGGTTAAGATTGTCAAAGAAAGGTTAGATTGGGGATGACAAACAAACAAAATTTAATTTAGGCTTGATGTAATTTGCAGTAAAAAGTAATTAGGTATGTTCAGTTTGTTTATAAACATATATTTTTAAAAGAAGTAGGTAACAATAATTATAACAGTTAGATAATAGTAGTTTGTACAACAAAAGTAAATATGGACAATCCACTCAAATTGTACAATATGTTTTTTTTCTACGTCCCACTAACGAAAATCTACAAATTAAAAAAAAATATTTTAGGTTGTCAAGACAAAATAACTAATTTTAAATATTTTTGTCCACGAAAGTTGTAAACGGTACCCATTTTTTATTAACTTTATCACTTAAAGAAGCTCTTATTATGCACTATTAGCGGTGAATAATCATTAATCACTAATTTTTATCACTACGCTTTCAATAAGTTAGGCATTTTATTAGTAGGCCGCGTTAGTCACCTAAAAGTCGAATTAATTAATCAAATTTTAATTAAAATATAATTTATAAAATAGTTTACTATAAATTAAGACAAAATGGATTCAGAAAATGGAAATGAAATGTCTTTAACTCCACCAAAAGTCAAAATAAAATCGTAGAAATATTGTGACCACGTTTTTGTTAGGTACTCATTATTTGTATCAATTTTAAGGGTTGCATTTGTTTAATCTTCACCGCTTTTTAGGGTACTTTAAGGTAACATGGACGGGTAAATTAAAAAGTTCAGTTGTTTCCCAAGTTTTCGGACAACTTGGTGGTAGTTAGTGTTGCCACCTGTCCTTTTTTGAAGAGGACAGTCCTTTTTTGAAGGCAAAATGTCCTTGCGACTTAAATTTAAAATGAACTTTTTACGACAAATTTTTTTTTTTTTAAAGCTCCGCAGAATGGCGAGGAGATTTTTTTGTTAAGCTCGATGACTCTTTTTGAGGATCAGTAGAATGGCGAGGAACTCAACGACCTTTTTTTTGAAGTTTAGTAGAAGGATGACGTACTTTTGAATACCAGAGCCCCTGTCAACATCGTAGTCCTTTCATCTCTTTTCAACCCTAGTGGTGATGTCCCATAGAAATAATATAGAAGACCAATATAAACATAACATTTAAGCAGAAATTGAAACCTACTGTGCATAAAAACGCGTCTCTGCGCCTGACATCGCAAAATAGTGTGTCTAAAAGCTTGCGCAATAAGCATGACTTGTCCCTGTAGTGTTGCCAAATATATTAAACATACCTAACAGAAAAGAATTTTAAATTAATTAATTTTTAAATTATATGATTTAAACAGTTTATATCTACGAAATATCGCCACAAAATAACTTATAAACATTTAAATAATCAACTAATAATATTTATGTGTAATTACATTCCCATAAATATATACAAATACCGTATTAATGTCATTAATACCGTATTTTTAATGTTCAATAAGCGATTCACCTACAAATTCAATATTGACCTGGCAATAGCACTAAAATCCGGTGTTTCAAGGCTATATGACGCTGCCCTTACAGGACCGTTTGTAGTTTATTATTTATGCCGCGTTTGAGAATCCACATCGGATGCATCTGAGATGTAGTAAGTAGTAAATCTTTGATCACGTGATTCAGTATACGTAAATGTAATGGGACAGATGTGTCCGATGTGGATAAAAAACGCTCGAGATGTAAAAAATGCATCCGATGGGGATTCTCAAACGCGGCATTAATTACACGATGAATGTGGCATTTTATTTTTAGTTTTGTGTAGTGTTTAGTCAAATCCTAGGTACAATAGAAGACATTTTTACATTGGCTAATGAAAATGTAATCAATGTATTAGGCAGCTGTTATATTTATTACAAGATTTATGTCTGCAAATCTAAACCTACCTAAGAATTATAATTATGTAAATAGAGATCTGTATATTTATATACAGGCTGCCCAGCGACGGGGAGACATTATCGATATCGGTTTTAAGGCATTTTAAAACATAAACCCGATCTCAACAATCTTAGGAACTCTTCTGTCACTCGATATTTTAATCGGTACTTCCTCTTCGTTTTTTGGTTGGCACAACAATTATTTACATTTCTTCATTCCTTACGGCGTTCGAACCAGTAAGGTTTAAAGAAATTTAAAAAAAAACCTACTTTAAAAATAAAGATGTTAATGATTTTCTTATGGATCCCATCTTCAGATCTTGACTTAATGTATATAAAACTGTTTCCTTTTCTAACAAAAAGAATCCTAGAAATCGGGCAACGTGGTAAAGAATTATCGCTCAACATACATAAAAAAATATTTCAACGAATTGAGAATATCCTACCATTTTGAAGTATGTTAAAAAAAGTAGGGCATGAACATATATTATAAAGTATATAAAATGATAGATAAATCCAGTTTAGAAGCTATTATAAATAAACTGTGGAAATATCGAGAATCTCGATTTTGAATCGGAAAAATATTCTACGCAATTTAGTATGAAAGCTGATCAAAATGAAACACATAAACGACAAACTGTTATTGACAACTTTCTTCAAACGTTTTCTATTTTTCCGAAAATTAACTAGATAGTTCGAAAATCATTTCCTTCGTTAAAACGCCTCTTGTTCCGAAAAAGGTACACGCCTGTCAACATTCATCGTTCATTAAAAAAGTGGTAGATACAAAACGCTTCGTATTGTAAGGCCAAAATATATTTAGAAATCGAAATATTCATGTAAACAAAAAAATCATATGAGTGAGATAACTACCAAATTAATGATTTACAAGTTTATTCCTATTATTTATAAAATAGGTTTGCAATGTGCTGGTGTGGAATGTTATCATCGACTAAAAACTTTAAATCTTTGTATTAAATTGATCGAAAACAAACTATAAATTGGTTTAGGCTATATAGAATGTTTCTAGTAAGCAGCAACTAATTTTTATTATGGAACCGAAAGACCCTTTTAAAAGGGTTCAAAATTAAAATAAAATATGTACCAAGTAAATGTAGTAGTATTTTTTAATTTTTTAATTTATATTGAAAATGGTAACATGAAAGGTTTTCTGTCTAACGACTCACATAGTCTTGGCTGACAAAATGTAAAAAAATATCGAACATAATATTCCTGGGCCCTATTTTGCACTCCACAGATTAAATTTAGTTGTAGCAAATGATATTATCAAATAAGATGTCAAATCACAAGCAAAATCTCGTGACTACAGTACTAATGATTGCCTGTTTGGAAAAGTATCTTTGTTTGTAAATATTTATATGCATAGTTATATTTAAATGCGCGAGTGTAATGTTAAGTATAAACAAAATCCGCCCATTATGTATATACGTTTAGTTACCGACCCTAGTAGATAGGCAATTTGTTATTGTTTTAAGTTTTACCGTAGGGAGAGAGAAAATCAATATTAGGATAAATGGTCCAGTTCCTTTCTGATTACGTAGGTACCTAAAAAGTATTTTAGTTTTTGGTTAAGTAATTAATTATTGTAACAGTGATTTTCTTGTGATAGTACCTAATTTAGATTGTGGATTAAAGTTTTTGTATATAATTTCGCTGTTTAATAATAAACATAGTCAAAACCGGAGCACGTGGTTTTTCTGGAAAGTATTTTTAAAATCACAAGCAAAATCTCATGACTACTGTACTAATGATTGCCGAAAATTAACTAATTCATATTTTATGCCATATCTTTCTTAATAAGGACTGTCAGAACCATATTTACCTTAACTTGAAATTTTTTTAATCGTTTTTTGTATAGAATCATCTCTAAAAATGTATGATTGAAATATCGTGCGAACTATTTGTTCGATCAATAAAAAACTTGCACCGGTCCTGTTCGCGCCAGCACCGTTATACGCATGAGCTCCGACACACTATTTTCTCCTTATGGTTTCATTTTTGATATATGGAATCGGCTTTCTATACTATTTCTATGTGATGTCCCCACAACCTTTTTTGGTTATCTCATTTTGTCGTAATATATTTTAAAATAGACTTTGGCCCGTGAACAGGTCACCCATTTTGAGCTCAATCACAGGAATCTAATTAATTAACATCAGTATAATGCATTTTAACATCAGTATAATGCATTTTAACATCAGTATAATGCATTTTAACTTCAGTAAAACCGTTACAAAACCACAAGCACGCTGTAGCTATTCGTACCGAACAAAATGAACAAAATCGTACCAGCCAGCAGTGGATTAATTAAAAATAAATTGGAACACGAACCGATTGAAATGAACTACGCGATTCTTGCAACTTGCAAGTTCTCGGTCAGTCCGCGACTTGATTAATTCCTTTCCGGTCTCTTCTCGCTATTCAAGCAAGCAGCGTACTATAATAGTAATTCATTTCAAAATGTCGTACAAGCTAGTAGTGTAACATGAGATATCTTTCGGGAAAGCTGCCATGTTTCCGAAGAATCCGCGATTTGTATTTTCGATCGTTTTTTGTGGGTTTTTGATTGATTTTGGTGTTAGTTGGAGTGATGGGTCGCGTCACGGTGAAGTAACAAAGAGGACCGTAAAGAATAATAAAGAAGAAGAAAGAGGTAGGTGTACGCAATTGTGGTTTAGTTTTATTATAATAGATATTTGAGAGCTTTACTTATTTATAAGGGCATGACGCCTTATTGGGCGTTGGGAAGTAAGTACATGACACTTATCACATTTTATTTTGAAAATTTAGCTTCGATACTATTTTTTATTAATTCTACTATTATTAACTTTTGGTTTTAGAATCTTTTTACTTTTAATAATTACATTTTTTTTCAATTATATCTATTTATAGAACTCTAAGATATGTAAAAACGTTGTACTCTGTGACGGCATCCCATTTTTTTATTTTACTCTCTGATTTGTTATTATTTACCACACAAGTTTATTTTACTTTAAATTCTATACTTACTATAGTTGGCCTTTTTTCTCTAGCAGTAAAAGTGATCGTCTAGTTAATTAATTGATAATTTATATACCCATGTTGTGATCATGTTAATTAAGGTAAACCAGGATTCGATGAAAAGTTTGGTGCAAATTGATAAATAAAACCAGACAAATTTATATTTAAACTCTTTTATTTTTCATACTTTAAATGTGATGCAATAATTAGCCAAGTATAATACAATTGGCACTATTTACTAAGATTTCACTTGAGTCCTGTTCAAACGCAGACCACGTTCATTTGCTATCAATATATAATTTATTTAGGTTGATGACCAACGGAGTTAACGAACAGCGCCAATTCGCCAGTTGGTTAACTACTGTGTTGATGTTGATTTGATTTTATTCTAGATATACACAGGTTGCACCCTCTTAGGTAAATATTTCGACGAGTATAGAGGTGATGACCTACGGAAGTAACGAACAGCGCCAATTCACCAGTTGGTTACCTTACTATTTTGATTTCACATATACTTTGTTAAACCTTGTAGGATGCGTGGCTTAGCATATAAGTCTATTAAACTTTACCATCTTGGTTTGTACAATTTATTCAAATATACATCCCTGTATATTTCTAAAATATTGATTTTTATAATTTCTGTTGAATTAATTTTTACAACCGTATATTTTTTTATATTGAATATTATAATTTTTCTTGAAATAACTTAATACAACCCTATATATCTCTTAATATTGATTTTTATAACTTCTATTGAAATACTCAAATTTTCACTCATCGAAACAGATGTCTATCCTAACTGTCTTTGTATGATCTGAAGGCCATGTGGTTTATTGGTTACATTGATAATAATTTGTAGCAAATAAACGAAACCCCGGTCACAGTTTAAAGAATATATTATATATTGATATGATATTTTATTTCAAAATTAGAAGTTATATATATTTTGGGTTTTCACATTTATAAAAATTTTAATCAATGTTTCATGGGTAAGGTCGGTCCTGAAAATTGAAATGAAAAAAAAATCAGGACATCGATTTGTCATGAGAATTTGAGGGTTGTCAGAAAATTTTAAAAAGGTTGTGAGATTAGAAATTTTGAAGGAAAAGGTAGTTGGAATTTGTATGAAAAGAAAAGGAATATTGATGTGATTGAAATGATGGGAAAATACTAGAAGTTGAAATAAAAAGATTTAAAAGTAAAAGGTAAAGAAATTTTTATTAAAAAAAAAAAATCAACGAAGTGAGAGCAGATTTGGCAGGAGGGTAGTTTGTAAAAAGCATAAGTAGAGACAATAGAGAGGAGTAGGAGCAGGTAAATACAAACAGACAGGAAGAGACAGGTGCAGGCTAGGGACAGTTGGACACGGAGAACGGATAGAGACGATAGCACATAGACAGAGATTTTTAAGTGAAAGAAGAAAGAAGAAAGAACATATTATTTAATATAATTGTTAAATTAATATTTTTTTTATATTTTTTAGTTTCAAAATTCAATATTGTGAACCCATGGAACATTGAAATTGGTTAGATTAAGGTGTAGGTAAGACTTTTCTATATGCTGAAATCCAAATTGCTATCCTTGTTTGTGTGAACCCACGAACCCTGGGATTTTAAAATTATATTGGGAGAATAAAGGGTGAGTTAATTTTTTTTATATTACAAATTGATTTTCATAACATTAATTTTTTTAAATTCTATAACAAATAAGATTTTTCATATCAATATATTCTTTAAACTGTGCCCAGGTGATATCTCAAAGAAAGTTATATATATATATATATATATATATATATATATATATATATATATATATATATATATATATATATATATATATATATATATATATATATATATATATATATATATATCTTTTGACTCACCATTAAAAATACAGACATTAGATTATGTACTAATTTCATCTAGCGTTGTGACGGCGCCGATTTAGGTACGTCGTAGCATTGAGCGTCGCCTGGCGTCGAGGTGCTCAGCGTCGTGGTGGAGATGAAGGTATTTAATAAAGTACTGCATTGGGACAGATATACAATGATTCTCAAAAGTCCCCTCCCCCTCTCTTTTCTTTTGAACGGTGATACTTAGACTGATGAAATTTGGAGGGTGAAAATGAACTATTGTAAGCTTCTCTACTATTGGTAATAGGTGACGTAATAGGCATCGGTGACTTCACCAGACAACTGAAACCAATAATATTAAATGGGACCTTATGGCAAGTGACACCTCATTTGAACGGTATTTAGAATACCTATTCAATCATACATTTTTTTTTGGATTTACGATATTTTTGATGGTTAAAATAAATAAACACATAAAATTTGAGTTTTGCTTTTAATTAATAAAGATTCAAAAGTGCGCCTATGGTTAATTGTCAAAAAAGCAGAAATTTTTTAATAAACGTTTTTACCGGCGATAGTATCTTGAATTTTTAGTTTAATTATTGTTTAAGTATCTACATAAACAAAATAGTACGTGCTTTAGCTGACAAAGTAACAGTAATCTTAATTATTGGTGAAAGTTGAAATAATGTTCATGCGCGGAACGCATTTTTAATGAGAGATATCCCGATCGCCCTATATCGAGGACTTATTTGAGGGACCTTTTTCATAAGTTTCAACAAACAGGTAGTGTTCATGATGTCAAACAATCGGGTCGACCAAATATTGGTATTAATAAACAAATTGATATAGTTGCAAAAATTGTAGTAAACCCTACTTCTTCCACAGCCCAAGTAGCGTCTACCTTTGGAGTTAGTCATAGTACAGTACACAGGGTGTTGACCAAAGAGAATTTTCACCCATACAAATTAAAAATGGTGCATCAACTTTCAGATGACGACCCTGGAATTCTGTGAAAATATGTCCACTAAAATTTTCCAACAGCCAGACTATGTAAGGACAATTTGTTTTAGTGACGAAAGTACTTTCTTCTTTAATGGAAATGTTAATACTCAAAATGTTAGGTATTGGAGTGACATAAATCCTCACATGTTTCGTGAAAAACATACGTTCCCATTAAAAGTAAATGTCTGGGCAGGTATTTTGGAAAACCACATAGTCGGGCCTCTTTTTTTGAACTCTAATTTAACCGGTGAGGTATATCTCGAGATGTTAGAAAACGCAATTGAAGCATTAATTCTTCAAATTCTGGAAGATAATCCAGATGAATTTGGTAACTTGGAAATAACGTTCCAACAAGATGGTGCTCCTGCACACTATTACTTTGCAGTAAGACGTTATTTAGATGAGGAATATCCTGGTAGATGTATTGGACGACGCGGTCCAATAGAATGGCCAGCTCGGTCACCGGACCTAACACCTCTAGATTTTTTTCTGTGGGGATATCTTAAATCTAAAGTTTACGCTAGCTCCTGAGAGTATTGACGTTTTAAAACAACGAATTGTTGAAGAATGTAGGGCAATTTCCCCTGACATATTTAATCGAGTCCGACAAGAATTTAATAATAGGGTGTTTTACTGTCAGGAAGTAGATGGAGCACATTTTGAACAATTATTATAAGAATTTGTTCTTAAATATGTATTAATTGAAAGCGAAACTCAAATTTTAATGTTAATTTATTTTAACCATCAAAAACATCGTAAATCCAAAAAAAAATAGCATTACTGAATAGGTATTCTAAATACCTTTGAAACGAGGTGTCACTTGCCATAAGGTCCCATTTAATATTATTGGTTTCAGTTGTCTGGTGACGTCACCGATGCATATTACGTCACCTATTACCAATAGTAGAGAAACTTACAATAGTTCATTTTCACCCTCCAAATTTCATCAGTCTAAGTATCACCGTTCAAAAGAAAAGAGGGGGGAGACTTTTGAGAAGCACTGTATGGTAGAATTATTTAGGTGGTGCGAGACGTGACGAAGGAAAATATTTAGGGGCGGCAAGCGTCGAGAAGTAGAGCGATGGGACGTTGGGCGTCGGAATGAATGTAAGGTAGGAAATACTCAGATGGTGCGGAATATGACAGCGTTCGAGACGTAGGGAGTAGGACGGAAGGACGTTGTGCGTCGAGATGTTGATACCTTCGGGGATAGGAAGTATTGTAGGATAGACGTCGTTTAGGAAGAGCGTTTTAGGAAAGGTACAGACTATATAATTCGATACAGATAATAACTGATTGCTTGAATGTAAAATAATAAAATGAATGCCTACACATCAAATAATAAAAAATGAATGAAACCGAGCTTCTTTGGGTCAGACTTCTTATACTAAGTTTAATGGCTTTTTGTGACGTCTATGTGTGTCTTAGTTCCCATAGAAATACTCTGTCACTCTCTTATAAATAAAAATACTATTTATATATTAACTAACAGAAATGTAAAATTAATGTGTTTGTAACACGTGAGATGTATTCAATTTGTTTCCCTCCACCTGTCAATCGGGGCATAATTTGCAGTTTTATCGCGTTTCAACTAGTTTTTACACACTGTTTCAACTAGTTTTCACATGCTTGTTCAACAGTTGTGAAATGCCTTTTTGAATTTTTCTTGTAGGTATATTTTTTGTATAATTTTTTAATAAAATATTTTATAACATTATGTTTCAATTTAATAAATATCTAAACATAATTATTAAGGTCAATTGATCAATAAAAGCATTTATAATAAAGAACTAATAAAATAATGCATAGTAGTTTTTACATAATATGCAAGTAAGCGTCTGAGAAACGTCAAATCTGTAGCAGCGTTACGAAAATTTAACCTGTCTAGTTAGAAGTTAATTAAACGGTAAGCCGATCCTAGTAACATGGTTATTATTAGTGCGACGTTGCTAAGTAGTTATTATTTCGGGTAAATCTAAATACATTTTTTTATTTTTAGTAATTCCAAAAACAAAAATAGTTGAAATAAACATATTTTTTAAATAAAAATTCGGCTACACACTCGTTTTTTTTTAAATTTTGCTTTTTATATATCAAAATTTGGACTCCGTAGCCGCATTGTACACGACTCTATAAATATGCATGCCAAATTTTATAAAAAAATATTAAAAAATAGGTCTGGAAACTTGGAAATACTTTTAAGTTAATTTTAGTACATGGACAACGCTCCTAAAAACTTATAAATCCATTTTTTTTTTGTCTTCCTACTCACGTGAAAGTAGATTCTAATTAAAATTTCATTCGTTACATCCAATGACACCGAATTATGTGTAATTATTTTAATTGGAAAAAAGAGGATGTGCAAAAATGTAATACGTTTCATATATTTAGGCGTGTCAACGTTTTCATTGTCGTCGTATTACCTTCTAAACAAGGCCATAGAAAATAAGAGTGATCCCTATTTGTTGAATAACAAAATAACTTTCGACAAGAATTGGATCATTTTTTATAACATTTTCATGCTTTTTTTAAATACAGGTCTGAATAAAAAGATTTTTTAGATAAAAGTGTTATTTTCAAAAGTTTACCTTTCATAAGATTGGTGAAAGTAGGAACATTTAAGGCTTTCAACCATTCTAACAACTTTTTAGGATTTCAATCTGTACAAAGTATTTCAAGAAATTTTTATAATATCCGGTAAGCTTTGTAGAATTCTTTGTGATCTTAAAATACTTATTAGTACCTAACTTTACTATAGTTTCTAACCATATTACCTAATAGATTTAATTGAAAATATAGAAAAATATTACAATTATTTTGATGACGTACAATTTTTTAGATATTCTGTTTAGTTCTGTTTCAAACAATTAATGGGAGAGACATTTTTGACTTGGGGTACTGGGTAGACTTCATAATTTTGTGATTTTGTTGACTCACTTTCACTGTACTTTTGTTGTCAATATTATTGATATTGCAACATTTCAAATTTAGGCATGTTTTTATTGGAAAACATCGCAAACTAGCCAAACACCGAAGATCATATTTTAATAATTATCACTGGACGAATCTGTTGAGATAATTATTAATGGCTCCTTCGAAAATGATACACTGTATATTTAGAACGACTCTTTAATTAATTAATTAAAAACAACTTTTCCACTACTAGTACTTATAGGTTTCGTGATAAAAAATAATTAACAAGGGACATAGATTTCTCTAATTTTTCTTATTAATTTTATTTAGTCGTGTTTTAACTAGGTTAGTAGCTTATAGTAGTACCTAAGTATTATCCAGAAGCTCAAATTTAATATTATGAAATGAAACAATGAACAATTAGTTGTAGCAACATTATTACTAAATAATATAGAACGTTTGGATTATAGAACTGAATCTATAAAAATATACTTGGATTACAATCGAAGCAAAGTAATATTTTACACAAAAAGAAAAAATATCGTAAATTATATATTGTAACAGGAGATAATGATGGAGGAATTTATTGTTCTTGATAAATCTAAATAAATGCAGTTGACCGTAACAATTTAATGGTTAGTAAAATGGTAGATACCTAATACAACAATTCTTTAATTGTATAAAAACTACATGCCAGGTTATAAGTACATACTTACGCGGGTTTCAGATTAATTATGCAAATTAGTCATTGACAACCAGTTCCAATAAGCCTCTTCCCAAGAAATTAAAATTAAAATAACATTAGGGTAAGTACTAAATTTGTTACAAATATTGCAGTTGAATTGATTCTTTGCAAGTGTTGACATTGTATGTATATTGTAAATTAAGTGAAAATTTTAAAAATGCCTAGACGTGTGTTAGATGTAGATAGTCTAATTTGTAGTGTACATAAGTATTTTACGGATGAAAAAGAAAATGGCGGTCCTTTAAAATCGGTAATGTCTGTACAACAACGCGTATGCGATGCTCTAGGAATTAGTGAAACCAAATTAAGAGGAGTATTACAAAATCACAATAGTGAACTACCGAAAGAAGATCACCGCAAAACTAGCCCATCATTGAAAACGAAAGATATTCCAAATGGAAAGAAATTTGAAATTCGTGATACCATTTTATCGAATGAGGGCCAACAAGGAACATGTGACCTTAAATACAATTCTCTCGGAATTAATAGATAGAAAATTTGACGACATTGGCAGAACACGTCTATGGCAAGTGATACATAACTTGAATTTCAAATTTCAAAAAAAGGATACCAGAAAGGCCCTTTGTGAAAGAAGTTCTGTCGGGCACAAGAGGATTAACTTTCTAAGAAAATATTCTAAATTTCAAGAAGAAGGGGCGAATTTTATATATTTGAAACATGGATATTTTCTAGGGATGCAACCAAGAAAATATGGCAAGATAACGTAAAGTCCATCAAACATACCGATGGAGAAGGGAAGCGACACATAATTTTACATGCAGGAGGGAAATCGGGTTTTATAGAAGGTGCTGATTTAATATTTTCATCTAAATCAAAATCCAGTTACTATCACTATAATATGAACACAGAAATGTTTGTAAAATGGTTGAATGAAAAACTTCTCACAGGTTTAAGTGAGCCCAGCGTAATTATTTTAGACAATGAACCTTACCATTCAGTATTAAACAAAAGTCCAACGAATTCTTGGACTGTTGATAAAATTAAAGAATGGTTGACAAAGGAACATATACCTTTTCCTCAATATACATTAAAATTAGAATTATTACGCTTGGCAAATATACACGCAAAACCAAAAACCTTTGTTGTGGATTAGATTATTGAAAGTTACGGTCATCAAGTTTTACGTCTGCCACCGTATCATTGCCAGTTTAATCCCATCGAATATATATGGGGAATAGCAGAACGATATTATGACAACCATATTGGGCCTAATGGTTATAGTGACGACGCAGTTCGGGAAACTTGGCGAAAAGCACTTTCAATTCTAACTCCAGAAGTGTGGCGCAACTGTATATCCAAGTGCGAGAAACTAATAGAAGATTGTTGGACTCGATATTTTTTTTTATATCGCATGTCCATTCATGCCACCTTTTATTCTTCTCTAAATATTTTTTCCTTGAAAAATTATCATAACTCGAAAAAAAAATTCTGAAAACTGTTTCGAATAATTCCGAAACGACATTTTTGCTTTCCTCCTACAATCTTCAAAACCAATAAATCAGATGCAATATTTATTATTTCCAAAAAATACGTAATTCAAAATATTAATTAAATAGAAAATATTATGTTACCTAGTATTTCAAAAATATAAAAAATTCTACGACTGAAAGTAATATACCAAATCATGCAGAGCGAAATAATGTTTGTCGATATCACTCGGTGCAGCGTTGCCACATCGAGTCTCGCCCGTTATTGGCGATTCAAATTAATTTTCGCGCGCCTGTCATTTGTCATCTATAAGTAGGATGTTTGTTTATTTACATGTTTTTGTTTTGGACGGATTTTGTATTTGTGATTTTTTTAAGTGTTTTTAGATAATATTCTCATTGTAATAGTGTTTTTGAGTTTCATTTAGTGTTAATTTAAGTTTAAGTCTCGTGCTTTCGTCATAAATATAATATTTATCATGTGTATGACTTAATTTGTTGGAAATATTTACCTATTGGTTACTACAAGAACATCTAGAAATATGTATTCACTAAACCCAGGACATGTTGTATTATGTGGTTTAAAGGACATTTCAGGTACCACACGTTTATTATTGATGAACTTATTTAAAAATCTTACTAGACTTATTCTTATATTATGAAGTGAATCACGTAGTACTTTGTATACATGTAAATGGTAATAAAACCGTCAAAAAATAAGATTTCAGTTTGATTCTAAACAAAGTTTCGTAAAATTTCAATATTGTGAATTTGTAGATATCCATTTATCGTAAAAAACAAAATTTTACGACTTGTACTTGGAAAATAATGAATCTTCAGTTTTGATTTTGACATTAACACCATATAGATTGCAATTTTCTGGGGACTTCGTCACAGATTTCATTTTTAATATAAACACTATCACATGCTATAAGAAAAAAACAAATTTAAAGCTAAAAAGTAAAAAAAAACTATTTGTAATTGATACAAATTAAAATGTAAACAATGAACATGAACGCCAATGTTGCCAAATGATGAACTGATTTTAAAACAAAATTAATAAATGAACTGAAATTTAAAAAAAATCAATATAATAAATCGGTTTTATAAAAAAATCCTTAAATAAATATAGATTATCATAACATACACAAATTTTGATTCTTAAATAAAAGGTTTTATCCACTTCTTTTAGAGCTAAAATCCGACGACGTAGCGAAGTTTTGCTACTTCTGGCAACACTGAACGATATCCTACTTATTCGGACCTTCTACAAATTTCCTCCAGAGGGCGTATCACTTAGCTTGAATCGCGAATAGCAGAGTGGTAGCAGCACCTTGCGGTCAATTTTAATTAAAAATCTGATGTGTCCAACACATGACTTTCCTATCTAGTTATTATAGGCTTTTTCTGGTTATTTTGTACAACCTATTGCAGCACCTCTATAAATGTTTAGAGGATAAACTAAATATATACATTTTCCACATACATATAACTCGAAACATTTTTTTATAGATATTCATTGAATTCCTCCAATTCCTCCAATTTTTCTATAACGGTCCATTTTAGAAAAATCATGTAGAAAACAAAAATTATAGAGATCGATATCGAATACAATTTTTAGTTTAACAATTTTCTTAAAAATTCGAATTTTGCACATTCTGACCAATTTCTCGAATACGGACCATTTCAAAAAAATTTGGCATATAACAAAAATTATAGGTAATAATATTAGAAGTAATTTTTATTTAAACAATTTTTTTCTCCAAACATAAATAACAGATATATTCCATAAAATATAAAAACGGCCTCTCATAAAGTACCCCCCAGATGTTCCGACTTTGTCCAAAATCTAATCGTTTCACGTTAAGCCGAAGTAAAACTTAAGTTTAAAATTTAATGGTTTTTCCTTTATCTGTTTTTGAGTTTTCTTCAAAATTCGAAATTTACACATTTTCTCAAATATCTTGAATACGGTCCATTTTAGAAAAATTATAGAAAATTATATTACAAACAATTTTCATTTGAACAATTTTTATATAAAATTATTTTTTTACATTTTGTCAAATTTCTCGAATACGGACCATTTTAGGACAATTTGGTATAGAACAAAAAATATTTATAAAAATATTGTAAGTAACTTTTATTTGAAGAATTTTCTTCTCCAAACATAAATAACAAATATATTCCATAAAATATAAAAATGACCACCAATAAAGTACCCCCCAGATGTTCCGACCCTGCCCAAAATCTAATCAATTTATTGGACGCGAATAAAGCTTAAGTTTGAAATTTGGTGTTCACACACACACACGAAATATTTCCAAAAATTTACTTAATAAAAAAAGGAAAATTAAAAAAAAAAAAAAAAGATTGTTTCTGCCCCAAGCAATAAATATTGATTAATAACTGAAAAAAATTTCATGAAAATCAGATGAAAAACTAAACCTGGTTGCTCTTAATTTACGAACGGTTTGTTGCAAGCGTTGGATACGGCGCTGAATAAAAGAACACGCCTAACTACTGTCGTATAAATATTCTAAAAACCTTGATAACAAAATGACTTCTTATAAAATATATTTTATAGTTTTCTCAACAACAATTATAAAACATACTTTGTTAGTATGTTCTTGTAGCTTTTTAAATATACCAGTACTTTGAAATGTTCTACATTTACTTATTTTTTTACAGGTTCCAGAAACCAGACTGATCTCACCAAAAACAAATCATCCCATATTATCTACCAACCGTTTCAATTTCATCTTAAAACCAAAACCCACGTACCCACCAGAAGTACCAAAAAACTAAAAGGAAATGCCATTCCAAACCAAACAGCCAAAAAAGTTCCTAAAAAGCAAATAAAAATTGATCGAGATACTTTGACCGAACAAAACCAAGAATCAATTCCAAATCCTAGTCAAAAATTCGGCCTTGATCTTAATATTGGTGGTTCAAATGGAAAAAAAGGTAAAAAAAATCAACAATCTTTCATACAAAGAATTCTACCGTTGATGGTGACGCCATTTTTGATATCCTCGGCAATGGTACCAATGATGTTGATGTCATTAGTTCATATGTTAGTGAAAAGCGCTTTTATCGGTAAAATCGGGTTGATCCTGATGATCATAAACATGTTCTCCAATAGAAGGAACCCCGGTGGAGTATCACATCATTCCCTCGATACAGGGTACGCCGGAAATGATGTGGCTATGGCGCACTATGGGTGGCACGGGGACGAAGAGTACGGTGCCTATGTAAATAGAAAAAGACGAAGAAAATAGCGTGGAAATTGTGAATGTAATAGTGAATGCAAATTTATATTTATTTTTAATACAATTTTAATAATACATGCACTTTTATTTTTTTTGACAGGTGTAATGAAGAATAAAAATATTCGCTGGTAGTGAATATTGTTACTAAAGAATTACATGAAAAAGTTTCTGATATATTTAATAAGATTGAAATGTAAAGAAGATTGCTTTTCTTCTATAAACCTCTGCTGAATATCAAAAAATTAAATCAAACTTGTCTCACCCTGTATCTCAGTAACGAAGCACGCCTATGGATTTTTTTAGTTTAATTCCCACCCTTGCTGCGTCACATTTTTGTTTTAACTAAGCAAAAATAGTAAACTGTTTAATATATTAAAATATCGACTAACATACAGAACGTCTCATCTGAAAAAAATTGTTTGTAGTTTTTTTTTGTTTAGTTAACTGATTTGATTGCATTTTATAACCATAAAAATATGGATATTAATAATAGAATCTAAACATTATTATGTGGTCTAAACTGAACATTAAAATGTAAATAAAATCGAATTTGTAACAACAGATCTCTTCTTTATTATAAAAATAAATTATATAAATTAAAAATATAAATAAATAGAACCAAGACTAAAACTATGTTTAAAATCAATATTGGTAGAAAATTAGGCATTCTAAATAAATTAGCTACCCGTAGGAAATGACAGACACATGATAGGTTATAATATGGCAACCTGTGGACCTGCTGATTTGACAGGATCACTTATTTAAGTAGTTACATAGATTGATCATCCATGTGTTTAAAAATAAACATAAGCATATGCCTTGAAAGTAAAATGTAGGTAATTATTTTTATTTCACTATTCAAACAGATTTTTGCTAAACCAATTCAAATTAATGAACACTTGCCAAGCAATATGGCCTCTTAGAGCAATCTATATAACTATATATCACTCTTTCAATGACAGCAGGCCCACAGGGTTGCCATATCTAAACTGTCAGTTCCCACTGGCAACGTTTTAACATGTCGTCGAAATACCTAATAGTAAAACAACAACAAATGATAAATTTTTTACACGCCTTAAAGTTTCTTTCCCTGAAAATGGCAATTTAAAAAATTCTCATCTAATAAAAAAGAATATTAAAAATTGCTCAATACAGGTAGATTTTTATTCCAAGGAAGACACCTTTCTATCAAATGTCAAACGTCATTCCCCTCCCCTCTGTCACACTATCCAATACAATTTAAATAGGGAAAACACAAAGTATGACTTACAATTAAGAAGGAAATTTAGATATATGACTGTTCATTGTGGTACTTTTGATTTTAGCGCCCTCTAGCAGGATAAAAATTGTTACAAATTGTAAACTGAGACACTTCGTTTGGAAGCTGATTTTATAAATAATTTAATGCACAACATAACAAAACATAATTAAATGAAACATCAACTTAAATAATTAAAAAAACTTACACAGCTTTATCGTTAATAAAGAAATTTTAAACTTTAATAGCAATGAA
The DNA here is from genome assembly GCA_927349885.1 of Psylliodes chrysocephalus. Lineage (NCBI taxonomy): Eukaryota > Metazoa > Arthropoda > Insecta > Coleoptera > Chrysomelidae > Psylliodes > Psylliodes chrysocephalus. Next base: position 6,316,921 of record OV651822.1, on the reverse strand, counting down.
CCAAAATAACAAATTTGTTGCTCATTAAATTACTAATAAAATTAGTTTTCACATCTAGGATTTGAAAAGAATTGCTTAATATGTCTAAATATACAAGTACAATTAAATAAAACTTATGTTGTCTTACATAGATTTAAATAGCACAAATATATCGACACATCACTCTGTAAAGTAAATTTATTCCTTGCTGACCTGGTCACTTATAAGTGTCATTTTCATATTGTGAATCACTTTAACGATTTAAACTTTGACAGCATGTCACTGTTCATGTAAAATGTCAGTGATTATCAAATTTTTCACTCTATCGTGCATTTTGGAATAAAAATAAAAATATTTTCTTATTTAATCAGTCTAAATTTTAGGTTCTTTCGGCACATGTCTATTATATGACGTCGGTTTTCCAAAATTTTTGTTAGATTACGGTTTATCGTTTTGATTTTTGGAACCCCTTTGACTCTAGTTGAAGAGTCACCTAATTTTACACTAAATCGATTTTTTATTACTCAATGATGGAATAACGGCAGAAAGCACTATACAATTTTTATAAATAAAATATTCTATGATTTAAACGAAATGTCACATTTTATAATGCGTAAAAGGGAGTTAAAATCAAAAGTACACACACAGTAATTGAGCCCAAGTCGAGAAGGTTTCCATCCTGTTAAATTGGATCAGAACCCTCCTGACGTCCACCACCCCCCCCCCCCCCCCCCCTGATAAACTTCGCTTCAGGGGGCCCCAATTTTCCATCCTATGATTAGTATGCCATTCCTTCTAAAAAGGCTGTGAAGGATGACATATTATCAGCATTTAGACAGGGTTTGCTGAGGGCATTTCCCTGTTTCGTCCTCCGTTTGTTTGTCTTGTGTGTGCACATTCTGTGAAGGTCTCCACCTGTGAAAGCTCCCCCAGTCTCCTACTTGGCGACTGGAGATACCTTCTCCCCCAGGTGGTTAGTCAGTCAGTTGCACAGTCCTTGTCTGAATCGCGTGATACGCTCTGTCGGATAAAATCAAAAGTAATGCAATTAGAAGTCATATAGTCGATTCTGGTCAGCTGGTAGACTGAACGGGTGGGCGGGGCGTCAGATCGGTAAACTGTCATTTGTATATCTTTAATCGGAATGCAGTCTACGAATAGTGTACAGTTCTAAAACATAGATAATAACGAACAACCTGGCACTTAATGAATACTGTTTTTTCGCTCGCTTTTTCAGGATATAATTAAAGTCAGATATAGTATACATACACATCAAATACCGACCTACTACACAACAACTACAATAGTCTAATAAAGCTCCACAAGGTCATAAAAACAAATATTTACATTTTAGCCCTTCGGCGTGAAGATCAGCCAGTAGTCCTTTAAAAACTAGAACATTCTGAGAATGTAGATTTATAATATTTGTAACAAAACAGTGAAAACTAAATTATGTATTAGTCAAATTGCTAAATTCTCCATAAAATAATATGTCATACTTCCCTGTTTAAATTGTATTGGTTAGAGTAAAGGAAGGATGAAAAATGATGCCTAAAAATTAAAGATATGATAGAAAGATGAATCTTTTCCTGATAACGGCATTACACCCTGTATATTCTTCATAGAAGGATATATTCTTCAACTATTTCCTAACCAATCACACTATTTTGTTTATAATATCCACTCAGTTGGGGATAACCATACTGCGACCCGTATATTTGGCTATAAGCCTGCGTTGCACTCCCTTCTATTCCTTTATCCTTTCTGTCCCAATCCTGAATATATTTGGTTGGGTAAACAGGCACTGGATTAACGTAAGGCACTGGAGGATTGACGTATGGCACTACGGAAGGCTTCCTTGCTTCTTGAAGCCTTGCTAGGACGCTACTCAGACCTACAACCAGCAGGAGGAAGCCTATGAAACCGTTGTTGACTGACACTATGGTGACTAGGAGCAGCATCGTGAAGGCTATTCCTAATTTGAAAAAAATGACTGGTAGGAGAATCATAAACCGTTTGAAGGTGTTGTGGACCAAGGTTCGACCTGAAAGGGAGAGATTTAATTTAAAAATAAATACTTTAATTAAAAAAAAAAATAGAAATAAAGTGATTCTTTTTTTTTTTATTTTGGTTGTTTCTTCAAATAGGTAAGTACCAACTACTGAACTAATCCGTTAATTTATAAATAAGCACTTGTTTACATGTAAACATTCATGTCAGACAGATATAGCTGTAGATCTCGGTTGCAATTAAATGGAATGGGGTAGAATGCCAATGTTGTGTCAATTAGGTGCGACTCTATAGGCGCAGCTATTTTTAATGTTCATCTTAGTTAGGAGTATTTATAATAACCATTTTTTTAATTTAATAAGAATCAAGAAACGATATATTTACTTAAGATTCTTTTAGAAAAGATTGTATTATAAAATTTACAAGAATAATTTTCTAATCAACCCTATTGTAAAGAAATTGATGATATATATTTTTGAGATGGTATTTTTGCTTGCATTTAAATCATTGTTTGATGGCTGAAGTGAAATTAAAGGAAAGTGCTTTATTATTAGCATACCATGTGTGCAAAATATCTTAAAACGGTCCTGACAGTTTGTAAAATTACTACGAAAACTATAATTATTTATTACCTTGTTCTAATACTCTTCCTATAAACTTTCTTCCATCTTCAATATCTCCTTTAGTTCCTTTACCATCACTTTTAGCACTACAAACTGTCAAAAGTACAACACAAACAATCAGCAATGCTTCTAGTACCCTCATATTAAATCGACCAACTTGCAACCTGTCAAGTTAACGATTCAATGGCAATTTAATTAAACACTTCGCATATTTGTATTCAAAATAGACCTGCAAAATTATTATTCTTAACGCGAGTTTTTAAACAATAGCTTGTAAATGTTTTTAATGGGCGTAAGTATATCGAACAAATGCAGTTATTCGGTTAGTTTTTTGATGTTCAAAAGTAGAATGCAGAAATCGTTGGTGTCATGTTTAATAACTGGAGTAAATACAGTCGAAATTTTTTGAACTAGTAAATGGATTGAATATTAATTTATATTGTTTTGGAACAGTCTTCGTAAGCAGTAATGATCATGCTTTAAATGTTAACATTTCTATTTTTATTATAGTGTAGTGCCAGTCATGCTTTCTGTGAACACCCATTTTAAATTACTACGAGCCGCCACTGCTATAGAGTATTGGTTATTAAGGCTTCAGTAGAGTTGAAACCGCTTTTTTATCTTATTTTTATTTTTTCATTTGTATTTACTTTGCTTTTGTCTTGTTTAACTTGCTTTTCCTTTAGTTGTAGATTTTCTGTCCCTTTTAACTTTCGTTTCCTAGTTTCAGTACTTTTATTCTTACCAGCCTCTGTTTCTGAATCAATTTTATTTTTCGCTTCGTCTTGTTCCTAAAACTAATAACGTAATCTAATATGAATCATGTGAAATTAATTTCTCAAGCAAATAGATTAGGAATATGAAAGGACTCAAACTGGATTCGTGAGGGACAGATACAATAATTTTTAATGTCGAAAAAATTAAATTTTTAGTAATATGAATAATGATATGTGTTTTCCAGGCTCTTGGAAAATATACCTACCTTTTTCTTCTCTATTATTGGTTTCAATTATATTATGAGCAATTTTTCACATAATGTCGATGATATTAGAGGAAGTAAAAAAATTGTTTTGCATGATGAAATTTCGTGAGGTGATTTTCCTGGTTCTGGATTCATCATGGCTCATGGCTTCTGTTTCTTTCGAGAGCTTAGGTACATACCTTAGTTTAAATTAAATGATGCATTAATTGTATACGTTATTTTTACAACTGTTACCATTGTGTTAAACGGAGATTAAAATGACATTGTTAATGTAAAAATGTCACTTTAAACTTCGTTTAACACAACGGTGGAATCGGTCCTTAAAGACTTACTTTCGACGAGAGATTATATTATATAAGTGGGAGAAATGAAGACAGACTATTACCACAGCTTAACAATACAGCTAAAATATTCTCTTGGCGGCAACGGTTTGCGTCGATTTCGTCGCGCATCGCTTAAGCTCCGCCTTCGAAGGGAAAAGACGGTTTTGGTGTTCAGAAGCGTACTTAGGTAAGGTGTTGAGTCGTGCGTATAATTTCGTTGATTGTATAATTTCGTGGAGCCTATAATTTCGTTGATTGTATAATTTCGTGGAGCCTATAATTTCGTTGATTTTGTTTGAGTTAAAGGTACTGTTATTATTTTGGTGACTCTTTAGCTATGAGTAGAATGAGTGAAAAAAAAAGACATCATTCTGTTTGTGCAGTCAAAAGCTGTTTTAATAAGGGTTATACCTGCAAGAAAACATTCTTTAGTTTTCCCAAGGACCCAAACCGATAAGTACCACATTATAAGAAATTTTCATTGTTAAAAATATAATTTATACAGGGTATCCCATTAGTGCGTTATTGTTCATTATTTTGTTGTAGACACGCAAGAAAGTTTTAAATAAAAGTTATACGGATTTGAAAAATACCTACATATTTTAAAAATATCTTTGGATATACAGGGTGTCACGTTTTTGCCTGGCAAATTAAAATGTGTGTTTTTTAAATGGAACACCTTGTATTTTATTTTATGATAAAATTATTAACACCCTAAATTATTGTAAAGACGAATTGATACAGAAAAATTTTATCAGGTATGTGTGTGGTTACCTTTTAATAAAAGCCTTGCGGATCCACTCCTCTGCGATACCTGTCTTAAATATAACAAAGATCACGTTGAATTAGATGATTTTTCTTTTTATTGCTTTTTAAAGGCATATGATAACGCCAATCCAGATACATTTGGAAATCTGCAACTGTCAAATGATGAATTTGTAGAACTAATATTCAATATTGAAAAGATATTTCAAAATAATTTTGAAGAATTGGCTACAAAAAATAACATTTGTACCACACTTTTAGAATTAATTAACCCAATACCCTTTAGTCATCCATGCTAACGTTTTCCAAAAGAATAACTTATTTTATTGTATGTTTAATCTCAATAACTAAAAAATATACTGACAATTAGTTTGACAGAATTGTCATTTATTTAAAATTTTAAAAATAATAGCAGTCGGTTGATCAAAATATGAACGGTGATTGGCGAATTTATTTTTTTGCAGTGTTCTCACTACCTAGAATGGATATGAAATATATTCGTTCAATTGAAGGCAATAGCATACTTTTTCGTTTTGTAATCTGTGCATGGATATTAGCCAATCTATGTACATACTACAAAACGAAAAAGTATGTTATTGCGTTCAACTACGAATATATTTCATATCCATTTTAGGTAGTGAGAATTCTTTAACAAAATTAAATCTACAAATCACAGTTCATATTTTGGTCACCCAACTCCTATTATTTAAATTTTTTTAAATAAGTGACAATTCTGTTAAACTAATTGTCAATATATATTTTAGTTATTGATATTAAAAATACATTAAAATTTTTGTGTAGACTCGATAAATAATAGCATTTTTGTTTTTATTGTGTCCACATTTAAAAAAAAATAAATTTTAATCAAACTACATGATACTAATTTAATTACGAGTATTAAAACTAAAGTCCTGAAAGTTTCGGTGAAGATGAGGACAGAGCATCTGCCTTCCACGCGAAAAGCCCGGGATCGAATCTAGGCCGAGGACTAATTAATTTTTCATGTTAATTTTATTTTATAAATTAGTCAACTTCGTAAATTATTTTAAAATTAGTTATTTTGTCTAAATAACCTAAAATAATTTTTTAAATTTGTAGATTTTCGTTAGTGGGTCGTAGAAAAAATATACTGACCATATCGAGTGGATTGTTCATATCACAATCAGATGATTGAGTACTCCGCATACGACGTCGTGCTCAAACTTCGTCTTTGTGTGATATTGCTATCATATCCACCCTTGTTGAACAAACTATAATTTATTTGTTTTCCTGGTTTAAACCAAAACTTAAGTTTTACATCAGAAATAGGAACTAAATTAATTTACTTTTCAAGTTTTCTTATAAATATCGATATTACTTTCTCCAAGTACAAATTTAGTACCTACCTAAAATAAGTACTAATTATGTAATATCGTGTAATATTGTAATTCAAATTTCACATTACTATAAAGTTTCAAAATTCCCTACTTCGGTATGGTCAGATAAAAATTGAATATATTATATTAATAAAAACTGTCAAAGTATTACTTCTACAAATCTGTATTTCAATTAATATGAATACATCTAAATATAACCAATATTGTTAAAATAAAAGCACAAATTCTTTATAATTCCAAAATACCATAGAGTTCCCAGACCTCAGTCGAAGCATTCGTTTATCTAGGTATAAACCCTTTGCGCGAAGAGTAACACTTGCCAGAGACACGGGGTACCACTTGATTTGCATCTACGAGCGTGACACAATTCTTTAACAATTGAAGCCCTTGGTGTAAAAAGGATCCAAGCCACAATTTGTCGTGAAGTGACTGTTTTGGCTCAAAACATTTGTTAACGAGGATTTTACTAGCCACATACAAATTATTTTACCTCTAATCCGAAAGATGTGCTATTTTTCGTAATATTTATATTTAAATAATGTTTCTAATTATATTTGACAGATTTAAAACAAATTAAAAATTTAATTTCCCAAAACTTACTTAATATGGCATGTAATCAACCTTATTACGCCAAGGTTTTCAATTTTTTCAATAATAAAAAAATTGTTTAATCCGGGCCCGACTTTTCCCTCGAATCTAACAGAGATAGCACCATTCCGTCTTGCTTGGTTCTCGACCGCCAGATCAAAGACGCCGACACGGAGTTGTGGAGCTGTATATTGTATAAGCTGTGCTATTACTATTTTTAAGTACCAACGCACTCAGCACATACTTTTGTAAACGAAAGAGAATACAATGTCAGACTATCAGATGTTTCAGTTAATTTGTCATCGGCTTCAACTGCTAAGGTTATTTCGCCTCGTGTTCTGTGTAGGCTTTGTTACTATTTCCCAGCGCCACTTTAGGAACAGCACTGTTAATTAGAACCCAACAGTGAATGGTCGAGTGGGGTAATTTTTTTATTAAAACTAAAGTTGTTATGATTTAAATAAATTCAAATCCTGATTTAATTTAAGTTTCTAACGTGGTCCTGATTACTGTTTCCATTCATATCTATAGAAAATAAAATAACAGATATAAATACCAATAAAAAAAGGCTTCAAGCTATTTTGATGAAAGTGTCATATTCACTTGAATGTATTTCACATTTTACACCTCGAAATTGATATAAAAAGATTCTATATTAGAATAGTCACGCAATTTTGTTTTGAAGTTTTTGCTCGGTTGCCCAAAATCGGTGTTATTAGGGCCAACTCACATATAATACGAGTTGTTTATAATAATTGTGTCTAATAAAAAGGAATAGCTCACAAGGACAATTTACTACACAAAATTCAAGGTTTATTATAAAGCGCTGACCGTTATGAGCAATTACAGTTAACAATTGAGAGATAGAATTATTATATAGTGTGATATTATATCACACGGATCACAAGTATTTAAACATTTCATTAAATTGCTTGAAATATCAATAAACAACACACTAAAACGATACCCGGTATAGTAAATCAACATTTACGAAAAAAACTTTTATCATCTTTGATGTTTATGCCGATACAAATGGTCACAAGGTGTCCAGATTACCATTGTATCATTGCCATTACAATCCAAATTGCGAAAACCATTTGTAAACCTAATACAATTAACACATCATGGTCAAAATCTTTAGAGAGAAAGTATGTATCGAAGAACGCACGAAATAATATTGTTTCCAAAGATTTGGTAAGATCAAAAGGATTTGAACAACATTGACCCCGTCAAATATTTAAATAAATTCGGAAGACGATGATAAATGGCCGCACGTATTCAATATACTTATTTTTAGACTTAGTTTTTTACTAGGTTTGTAACAAATAAATTATTTTGTCAAAGTTTGTAGTAATTTTATATTCTTTTTTTAGAGCTGAAGATGGGCCTTGAACTTAAACAGGTTATTAATTGTTTAAAGGCTATTTATATCTCCACGTGCTAAATGTAAGATTTATTCTAATTTTAAGCAAATTTTTTGTAGACTTTTTTTAATCTCAACTACTGCAGATATTATTTAAAATGCATTTTTGTATTAATGAATTTTTTTCAGTTAGACTTCTTGAAAATATTAGATACAGTCTGTTCGCTATACTTACGCGGGTTTCGGATTAACAAAATTATGCAAATTAGTCATTGAGAACCAGTTCCAATAAGCATCTTCCCAAGAAATTAGGTAAAATTGCCCTAATGGTCAGATTTAAATTAAAATAACATTAGGGTAGGTACTAAATTTGTTACAAATATTGCAGTTGAATTGGTTCTTTGCAAGTGTTGACATTGTATGTATATTGTAAATTTAGTGGAAATTTTAAAAATGCCTAGACGTGTGTTAGATTTAGATAGTCTAATTTGTAGTGTACATAAGTATTTTACGGATGAAAAAGAAAATGGCGGTCCTTTAAAATCGGTAATGTCTGTACAACAACGCATATGCGATGCTCTAGGAATTAGTGAAACCAAATTAAGAGGAGTATTACAAAATCACAATAGTGAACTGCCGAAAGATCACCGCAACACTCGCCCATCATTGAAAACGAAAGATATTCCAGATGGAAAGAAATTTGAAATTCGTGATACAATTTATCGAATGGTCGATTCCACCGTTGTTTCAAACGAAGTTTAAAATACTAAACGAAGATTAAAATGACATTGTTAATGTAAAAATGTCATTTAGTAATTTAAACTTCGTTTTTGTAAACATAAAAATGTCATTTTAATCTTCGTTTAGTATTTTAAAATACGTTTAACAAAACGGTGAATCAAAGTTTATAAAATTATTGTAACAAAATAGCTGTTGAGACAAAAAGTTATCGAAATAGCCAAAGTACTTTTTGCTCGAATTACACACAAGTTTTTTTCTACGATTACACCAAAATAAAATAAATAATTAAATTTAATTAGATAAATTATTTATGATTTAATTATTTACGGAAAATACCGTTCAATGATTTAAAATAATAGGAAGTCATGCTATTTTTGTAACCAGTTACAAAATGCCTTATTTTGTGTAACGAGTAAATATTTGCGGGACGAGCGGAGCGAGGTCCCGCAAAATGAACGAGTTATACAAAACGGCATTTCGTAACGTGTTTACATACAAGATTTTTTCTAATTTTGACTTGATTATTTATAAAATTGTGTTGAAAAATGATTCACTATCATTCTTTTCAAATATTTCAGAAGTATTTAAACATTTCATTAAATTGCTTGAAATATCAAAAAACAACACACTAAAACGATACCCGGTATAGTAAATCAACATTTACGAAAAAAACTTTTATCATCTTTGATGTTTATGCCGATACAAATGGTCACAAGGTGTCCAGATTACCATTGTATCATTGCCATTACAATCCAAATTGCGAAAACCATTTGTAAACCTAATACAATTAACACATCATGGTCAAAATCTTTAGAGAGAAAGTATGTATCGAAGAACGCACGAAATAATATTGTTTCCAAAGATTTGGTAAGATCAAAAGGATTTGAACAACATTGACCCCGTCAAATATTTAAATAAATTCGGAAGACGATGATAAATGGCCGCACGTATTCAATATACTTATTTTTAGACTTAGTTTTTTACTAGGTTTGTAACAAATAAATTATTTTGTCAAAGTTTGTAGTAATTTTATATTCTTTTTTTAGAGCTGAAGATGGGCCTTGAACTTAAACAGGTTATTAATTGTTTAAAGGCTATTTATATCTCCACGTGCTAAATGTAAGATTTATTCTAATTTTAAGCAAATTTTTTGTAGACTTTTTTTAATCTCAACTACTGCAGATATTATTTAAAATGCATTTTTGTATTAATGAATTTTTTTCAGTTAGACTTCTTGAAAATATTAGATACAGTCTGTTCGCTATACTTACGCGGGTTTCGGATTAACAAAATTATGCAAATTAGTCATTGAGAACCAGTTCCAATAAGCATCTTCCCAAGAAATTAGGTAAAATTGCCCTAATGGTCAGATTTAAATTAAAATAACATTAGGGTAGGTACTAAATTTGTTACAAATATTGCAGTTGAATTGGTTCTTTGCAAGTGTTGACATTGTATGTATATTGTAAATTTAGTGGAAATTTTAAAAATGCCTAGACGTGTGTTAGATTTAGATAGTCTAATTTGTAGTGTACATAAGTATTTTACGGATGAAAAAGAAAATGGCGGTCCTTTAAAATCGGTAATGTCTGTACAACAACGCATATGCGATGCTCTAGGAATTAGTGAAACCAAATTAAGAGGAGTATTACAAAATCACAATAGTGAACTGCCGAAAGATCACCGCAACACTCGCCCATCATTGAAAACGAAAGATATTCCAGATGGAAAGAAATTTGAAATTCGTGATACAATTTATCGAATGGTCGATTCCACCGTTGTTTCAAACGAAGTTTAAAATACTAAACGAAGATTAAAATGACATTGTTAATGTAAAAATGTCATTTAGTAATTTAAACTTCGTTTTTGTAAACATAAAAATGTCATTTTAATCTTCGTTTAGTATTTTAAAATACGTTTAACAAAACGGTGAATCAAAGTTTATAAAATTATTGTAACAAAATAGCTGTTGAGACAAAAAGTTATCGAAATAGCCAAAGTACTTTTTGCTCGAATTACACACAAGTTTTTTTCTACGATTACACCAAAATAAAATAAATAATTAAATTTAATTAGATAAATTATTTATGATTTAATTATTTACGGAAAATACCGTTCAATGATTTAAAATAATAGGAAGTCATGCTATTTTTGTAACCAGTTACAAAATGCCTTATTTTGTGTAACGAGTAAATATTTGCGGGACGAGCGGAGCGAGGTCCCGCAAAATGAACGAGTTATACAAAACGGCATTTCGTAACGTGTTTACATACAAGATTTTTTCTAATTTTGACTTGATTATTTATAAAATTGTGTTGAAAAATGATTCACTATCATTCTTTTCAAATATTTCAGAAAATTGTTGTATTTGATTACCCTATGACGTTTTTTGTCAATAGTAATAATAAAAATAAGGGACATGTGCAGTGTTGCCGATCTTATTTTGGACATTACCCGCGAGAAATTTAAAAAAAAAACCTTTCTACCCATTATCCTTAAAGGAGTACGTCAAAATTTTACCCCCAACATTTCTGGGCAGTTTTCAATAACGGTGTTCAATTATTTAAAAAATATAATGCATTTTACAGCTTTTCTTTTTTTGTTTTCTTTTTTGTTGTTAAACGTAATGTCATATTTTCAAATGTGAAATGTCACTATTCATTGCCTTTTTTCCGATATTTGGTTTTTTCGATTTTTCGTTTTTTGGATTTTTGGATTTTTCGATTTTTTATTTTTCGATTACTCAATTTTTCGATTTCTCGATTTTTCAACTTAAAAACCAAAAAAGAGGCTGTTTTATTTATTTTAATTTTGCAACTGGTGAAATAATTAACTTTTCGTAATCAGTTGCATAATGTTCTACTTTATGCAACTGGTTGCATAAAGTAGATCGTTTTGAAACTTGCTGCGATTACAAAATATATTACTTTATATGTCAAAATTAGAGAAAATAACAAAATGTAAATTAAATGGATAGATCCCATATTATTATAGAGCAGTGTTTCTCAAACTTTTTTTGCGACGGAACCTTTTTGAAAAGCGAAATATTTGACGGAGCCCTAAACACATAAAACACAATTTAAAAAATATTTTTCAAATTTTTCATTTTGACTCTCATTTTGACTTTTAGTAGGTAAACGTGATAAAAAATCGGCTATATATTATGCTCCGATTTCACATATTCAATTTTATAATTGTAATTTGATTATATTACTGCCCATCTACGTAGTCTGTTGGCTGAAATTTGGGGTATACCATTAGCTGGATTAAAAATAGTTACCACAGGTAAGTGATCTGTAACTAGGATAAAGAAATGCACATATAAATATTCATTAAATTTATTTAAGCCAAAAATTATTGCAAGGCCCTCTCTTTCAATTTGGGAATATTTTTGTTCGGACTTTGATAAGGTACGCGAAGCAGAAGCTATAAATTTCTCAATATTTTTTCAAAAACATGACATATTATGGCCCTTATTCCCACATTTGATGCATCTACGATTAATTTAATCGGCAACTCACGCTGAAAATGCACAAGAACATCATTTGTTGTTAATTTATTTTTGATTAATTCAATTCCGAAGATTCCTTGCAAGAATTATCCCAAATCCATTTCACCCAAGTTACATACATAGAAACTGCCCAGCTGACAATAAAAACCGCTGACTAAGAGAAGACGGCCGAGGCTAATCGCCTTTTCTTTTATATTATTAAATCATTCTCTGTTCTATCGTTGTCAAGTAAACTTGTATCAAAAGTAATAAAATTGTTTTTAAAAAGCTATTTTTCAATTTATTATATTTAATTGGCGCAGTCAGTAGGATACGCGCAGGTTTTCGGAAAAATATCGATTCGCATCGTGACGAAAAGTAACTTTTCGAGACCTTGGAGTTTCTACCCTTAAGTGCGTATCGAACTTTTACAAACTTTGTGACGTTAACGGCGCAGTGGAGCAGTGAATCACCGAAGAAGGACCAGGAGACTACAGAATTCGAATCCACGGAAAAATCTGTAAGTGCCTTTCCTTTTTACCTTTCCAAACCCCTCTGTATAAGGATTTTTGGCAAAGATAGTTAGGCTCTGTTCATAGCGAACATAATTTTTCAGTCTATTGGAGACACAGAACATTTAAGTAATTTTTAAGTTCAATTTTATCAAAATAATTTATTTTTACAATTTATGAGTGAAATCGAAGATATAGTTAGCGGATTGCTTAATATTTCCATTAAAGATTCAAGTAGTAGTAGTAGTAGTGATAGTAACAAGAAAGAAAATAATAATATTAAAACAATTAATTCTAATTTAAATAATCAAACAGCAATGCCGGAAGTAAACTTTGAACTTTTAAGATCTAGACTTAGTAACATTAAACCATATGATGGCAATAGCGATTCTTTAAATAAATTTTTACGTAGATGTGAAGATGTTTTGAAAGATTATAAAACTTTTAACGATGCCACACTAAATAAACATATTTTTGAATCAATTCAAGAAAAGCTTATTGACAGAGCAGAAACTTTAGTTGGTAACCGCTCTGAACTAACAGATTGGGAACATCTAAAGGCTGCACTTATCCAAAATTTCGCTGATCGTAGGGACTTGGACGGTTTAGTACAAGAACTTACGAGAATGCGACCATTTAAAAATGAAAATTTAATAAATTTTGGCAATCGTATTCAATTACTTAGAAGTAGTATTGCGCAGCGAATAAGTAACGATACTGTTCTCTCAGCTAACGATAAAGTGTGTCAAATAACCCATTACGAAAAAACCTCACTAAATACTTTTATCGCCGGATGCGACGGCATGTTAAAAAATAATATGCATCTTAAGAAACCAGCTTCACTGGAGGATGCCATGGTGTACGTTACAGAATTTGAAAATTTCCAAAATTTGTATGGACATTTTAATGACCCAAACAAAGCATCGACTTCTAGACAAAGTAATAATAATTATCGTCAATCTTATACGCCAACACAATCATTTTCTCAAAATCAAAATCCCATATCCTACCAGCGAGCACCCCATGAACCCAGATTTAATAATTATAATTTTCCACGCAATCAACAACCATTTATAAATAATCGATTTTCAAATCAATCATTCCCAAGTCAACCAATTAATATTCAACCTCGACAGTTGCCTCCTAGAAGATTTCCTACAAACAGGGAAGTTTTCGGACCTCCCCGAAATGCTTTCAGGCCTAACCAAATCCCCCCAAATCAACTCCCTAATCCGACACCGATGTCGACCACTTCCAGAAACCCCACTATGATGTCACGAAGACAAAATTCAAATTTCAATCGTAATAACTATTTCCAAAATCGCAATAATGCACCTCCCAATTTTACTTCTGAAGAATTATTCGCGAATGAATACGATTCAGAATATTTTAATGAATCTCCCGAAAATATCTATTATCAAAACCACTCTGAAGATTATAATTCATTTGACCCTGACGAAACTTTTAACATTTCTAATTCAACCCAAGCAAGTTATTCAGGTAACCTAAATGAAAATAACAAAAAGGGAAATTTTCCCAAAACAAGCCTCGCGAAAAACCAACCCTAATAGAAATTAATATTTCGTCAGAAAATGCTCTACCGTATGTTGAAATAAACGAACCTAAATTAAAACTGCTTATAGACACGGGCAGCTGGCGATCAATAATTAAACCTATAGTAATAGAAAAATACTTCCCAAACTCCAAATTAGTGAGATGGAGGCTTAAACTAGAAGAATTTGACTACGTCATAAAATATAAAAAAGGTACCTCAAATCAAGCGGCGGACGCCTTAAGCAGAAACCCTTGTAAAGAGGAAGTAAATGCAATGGAAACCGAATCAATACATAATAACCCAGGAGATGCAGACGATGTAATCGAACATTTCTTAGAGAACATAGATCAAATTCCACCAATAGATGGCTCAGACTTTAATGACATTTTAGAATCCTTAGAATTAACAAATAACCGTTCAGACAAAGTTAATATTATATCCGACATACAGTTAAGAAAACCAGACAAAATTAACTCACATGATTCTGACTCAGACCTAGAAACTATTCACTCATCTGCTGAAAACCCAATTTTCTCTATGCCTATTACAGAAAGAGCTCTTAACATATATAAAAATCAAATATTCATTACTAGCGGAGACATAGAATCTATAAAATGCAAAACTACTAAAATTTTCAATAATACTCGTTTTTATGTAACTTTACCAAATAAAAATACAGACACTAACATAATAAATTTCATTAAAGAATATATCTCTCCTAATAAAACATATGCTATCTTCTTTCGAGATATCGAACTACCCGCGATATTCTCGATCACAATGCAAGCGAATTTTAAACATGCCTCTTTCAAAATTACGCAATGTGTTACCATATTAGAAGACATTGAAACTGATGAATTGCAAAAAGAAAAACTAAAATTCTATCATGAAACTAAAACATGCCACCGTGGCATTCAAGAAATGAAGTTATCCCTATCTAAAAGGTATTTTTGGCCAAAAATGGCCAATGATATTGAAGATTATGTAAATAATTGTGAGATATGCCAGAAAAATAAATATGATCGAAACCCACCAATAATTAAATTTAACTTAACGCCAACTTGCTCGCGACCATTCGAACATATTCACATAGATGTTTTTAAAATTTCAGGAAATATGTATCTTACTATTATCGATACTTTCTCACGTTACGGACAAGCTTATCCCCTGCAAGCAGCTAACGGAGTATGCATAACCGAATGTCTGTTTAATTTTATAACCCACCACGGACTTCCGACTAAAATAACCGCAGACTCAGGCACAGAGTTTAAAAACAAGGACATAGAAAATTTTTGTGAACTTTACAGGATTGAATTACATTACACAACTGCCCGAAATAGCAATTCAAACTCTCCTGTAGAGCGTTTCCACTCAACCTTGATCGAGCACTTCCGCTGTTTAAGGGAAGAAAACGAAAACTTAACTTCAGATCAATTAATAAAACGTGCTATACTTGGTTACAATAATTCTATTCATAGCGTTACTAAATTTACCCCATTTGAGATAATAAAAGGACATATAAACTCAACAGACCCTTTTGACCTAAACGACCATATAATAGTATCAGATTACGTACAAGCCCATAAACAATCAGCTATTAGACTTTACGAAAATATACGAGAAACAAACGAAAAAACAAAAGAAAAAATAATCGACAAAAGAAACGAAAAACGAGACGATCCCCCAGACTATAAAACACAAAAAGTTGCATATATTAGGACAAAACTAAGAAATAAAAAATTACCTAAGTTTGAAAAGACAAAACTGATTACGCAGACTAAAACAAAACTCGTGACCGATAAAAATACATACCATAAAGCAAGCGCTAAGAAACCTAAAACTAATAAAAAACCATTGTTGCAGGTTTCCGACAAAAATGAAAATAATACTGCTACTACTTCAAGCGATACAAATAGCACTTAGTGACGAAGACGACATAAGACTGACACCTGTAAATAACCCTATATTACCCATACAATTAGGAAACGCTAATATAATTTACTCCAAACATACATTTATACACTATTTAGATTTAAGCCCTATTATTAATCAGTTACATAACTTAGATAAACATTTTTTCATTATTAGTAATAATCTGAACAGAGAAAACGCAACTAATCATATTTCGTATCATGCCTTATCTCAAGACATGTTGTTAAGAACAGAATTCATGATAAAAAGTACACAAAAGAAACTAGATAACTTGCAACCACATATTCGCAGTAAACGAGGTATAATAGACGGGATCGGCAAACTAGAAAAATGGATGTTCGGCACACTCGACGCTGATGATGGTAATCGATACGATAACGCTATTAAAATTTTAGAACAAAACCAGAAAAATATAATTAATGAAATAAATTTACAAAGTTCTCTATCGAAAAATTTGATAAATAATTATAATAAAACGATTAACATATTATCACTGAATCAAGAGAAATTTTCGAACTCTCTCGAATATTTCCAAATGTCTGTGAGAAAGACAATTACTCAATTGCATGAATATCTAACCTTTCAAGGTATCATTTCACAAATAAATTTAGATTGCCAAAACATTATTACATTTATAGATAATTTAGAGAATTCTATTGCTTTTGCCAAACTTAACACTCTTCACACTTCAATAATCTCGAGCAAAGAACTATTAAACTCACTAGAATATTTAAGAAAACTATATCAAAATGACCAAATTCCAAAATTTAATAACATATTAACTTATTATCAATTTTTGGGTACTCAAGTTACATTTTTAGACAATAAATTAATTTTTGCTATACACATCCCAATTATCAGAGCCGAAATACTTACCTTTTATCGCCTTTATCCCATCATCCAAAATTACCAAGCATTTATACCAAAATACCCATATCTGGCACAAAGCACCTCAAAAATACAATTCAAAGACGAAGCCTGTCCGGTCTTAGAAAACACATACTTTTGCATCGAAGATCAAATCCCCGAAGACAACTGTACTGTTCAGCTTATAAAAAACCAATCAACGAAAAACTGCAGAAAAGTCCAACTTAGTTCCGAAGAATCGATAATCGAACAAATCACTCAAGACCAAATCTTAATAATCCCAACAAGAAAAGAAGAAATATTCTCCAAATGCCGTACAGATCAATACATTGAAATTAAAAGTCCTATGCTAATTAAATTACCAAAATCCTGCCAAATAACATTCAACAATAAAAAATTCTTCAACGATGTCAAAATTCAACAAGGTAAACCTCTCATCCTACCCAAACTCGATATAGGAAATTTAGGAACCATACCAGAATATGAAATTCCAAAATTCGAAAAAATTAACCTACAAGAAATATACAAAATTAGCAACCTGGCAAAACGGCTTACACCTATTCAGTTTTCAAATTCGAACCAATATCCACAAATTTTTGGAGGACTATCGATAGCTATCACCATTATTTTATTAGTATTAATATTCATGAAACCAATATTCAAAAAGATGCAAAACTTCTGCAATAGGCCAAACCAACGGGAGCAGCCCCCAGATGAAGAAGAAAAATTCGAACATAACTCCGTTATGTTCTCATCTTAGGGATGGAGGAGTTACATACATAGAAACTGCCCAGCTGACAATAAAAACCGCTGACTAAGAGAAGACGGCCGAGGCTAATCGCCTTTTCTTTTATATTATTAAATCATTCTCTGTTCTATCGTTGTCAAGTAAACTTGTATCAAAAGTAATAAAATTGTTTTTAAAAAGCTATTTTTCAATTTATTATATTTAATTCCCATAAAAAATAAAATAAAAAAAAGTCCTCAAGCAAAATCATATTTTCCTTCCTCTTAGTAACTTAAAAAAAGGGCTTCTCAAAAAAAAAGGTCCTCAAGCCAGGTCCCTCCATTTTGTGGCGATAGTACTGTTTTTTTATTATGATTATTTTCTTCGCGGAGCCCTCACAAAGGCTTTGCGGAGCCCCAGGGCTCCGCGGAGCATACTTTGAGTAACACTGTTATAGAGACATCATAAATAAATAGTTTTGAAAAAACTATTGAAACCAGTTGTGAAGTTTCAAACGAATAAACTGGCAATTAAATTGATATTTTTGTATTTGATTGTATGTTACTCTTTCCACTTCCTGAAAAAAGATTCCCCATGAAACAAGAAATAGAAAACAGTTTATAATAATAACCTTTATTTGCTACTCATAACATGTACCAATGACCAAGTCCGATTCTGTTTATATTCAAATCAACAAATATGGATGTCGACAGAATCTTTGAAAATTAATATCTCACCGAAATAAATGTAAGTTTCTTTTATCTTCGTCACATTTCGCACTTTTATTATAAATAAAGCTTTTTACAACACATCTTGGCATTTTCAACGTTAATTTCCAAAATTTTAGTCACTAAAATACCAAATTAATTCTCGTTGACACATTAAATTTGGATGGACAATGCTCTGACATGTGATGTTCTCAACCGTGATTGGTGGGTGTGAATAATTTCGAAATGGGATTATGCGCAGTGTCTTATGTTCCATCTAAGGTTTGTATAATCTAAGGTTGTGGATCAGATTATTGAAAGTTACGGTCATCAAATTTACATCTGCCACCGTATCATTGCCAATTTAATCCCATCAAATATATATGGGGAATAGCAAAACAATATTGTGACAACCATATTAGGCCTAATGGTTATAGTGACGACGCAGTTCGGGAAACTTGGCGAAAAGCACTTTCAATTGCAACTCCAGAAGTGTGGCGGACCTGTATATCCAAGTGCGAGAAACTAATAGAAGATCATAACTCGTGAAAATAAAATAAACGAAATAAGTCCAATCATAATAACAATTAATGGTGATGACGACGATTACGATATTTTGGATGATAATGACTGATTTTCATTTTTGTTGGCAAGTTCAATTTTTTATTTTTCATTTGAAATTCTCTACATGGAACAAATTTTTGTGTTAGAAAATATTTTATTTAAGCTAAATAACCCTCTTATTATACATAGACCATATTTTTTGTGTGAAGTGTAATATAAAATTATTATTAGATTTATAATAGCCACATTAGACTACATTAATGAAGAAGTTTAATTATGCTCTCAATTATACAAAAGATTCTCCATTATTATTTAATTAAAAAGTTGTACATTATTTTTCATTTCATTTAACCAGTTGATATTTCCCTAAAGAACAGGTCAAACTTTCGGGTACTTAGCTGGAAATACTCATACAATTTTTAATCCCAAACCCGCGTAAGTATAGCGAACAGACTGTATATTCATAATACTTCAGGGCCAAACTGTATATATACCTACTCCTCACTAATAATTTTGTTACATTCACCTGAATCAAAAATCGCATTAATTATTCTCACCCTACTACATTCTCTTCAATCTTATTTATTTTTATTTTCAAACACACTTTAGCCAAACCGTTTGAAAGTATCTAACCATCATCGTCGGACGAGTGAGTATCGCGATTCGGTACCAAGAAATGTGGGTTACTGGTCTAGAAAACAACAAAACCATCAGTCGCCATTCCGTTAAAGACGTTGACCAAGGATGGACATCAAATCGGTGTTGGTATTCTTCGCATTTGCGGTCGTCTCAGCTAGAACAACGTGCAAAACGTATGACCAAGTGAATAAGGAGAATATCCGGAACTGTTTGGACGAAAAGGATGGAAATGATGATAGAACAAGTAAGCGAATTTTTATTTTCAATAATGTATGGTTTTTAATTAACAGACTTCAAAAAAAGAGGAAGTTCTCAATTCGTCAGAATATATTTTTTTGTGTAAAAGATACGTCAGGGGCTTTCCATATAAATTTAGTTAAGATGTAGGATTGCCACCTTTTTGAAAAGTGAAGAAAGGACTACAAAAAAGAGTACAAATCATGTTCCTTCTAAAGATATGTGCTGTAAAAAAGACATTTACGGTAAAAAAGGACAGTTTAAGCTTTAAAAAGTCACAAGGACATCTTGCTTCATAAAAGGACTGTCCTTTTCAAAAAAGGATAGGTGGCAGCCCTATTAAGATCTGATGATTGAATCTATAAGAGCGGATCCAGGCCGAAACCGAAATTTTCAAGGGGGCTATTTCGAGAGGTGCCGTTGCCAATAATAATTCCCTTTTTAGCTTTTTTTTTTAATAGAAGACTCGTGGATTTTAAGAATGTTAACTTCGAGGGGAGCTCCCTCTTGAGTCGCGTTTGGGGATCCATGAGAAAATCATCAAACACTTAATTTTTGATTTTTTTTTCTTGTAGTTCTTAGGTTTTTAGGTGCTAGTGGGAAATGAAACTCGTGTGTGTGGGTAATACTTTCGATACTGATCAGTGCCTTCTTCAGTAGTTTTTTTTATTATTGGTAATTTTTTTTTGCATTAAAGCCATATTTTTTTAAAAATAATAAGTTTAAGATCGACAGTTCTACAAGAAAATTTTTTTTATAGTTAACATTTTTTTTATTATTATGTATTGTGGCTTACCATTAGTACAAAGTTTGGGGTGTGTCATTGAAATTGTTAAAATAAGTTAAAATCCTTTTATATTTATATGTATTGTATTTATTTCCTTTATCCTTGTCATGTCCGTTGATGTGGTGTTCTTAATGTCCGTTTAAGTGTATGGGTATTAACACCCTCTTAATTTTTGGAGTCTTTTTTAAATTACTTTAATAACTCGTTTAGGCTATATTTTAATAACGAAAGACATAATAATAATAATAATTTAAGAAAATTTAAGACAATTTAAGACAATTTAAGACAATTTAAGACAATTTAAGACAATTTAAGACAATTTAAGACAATTTAAGACAATTTAAGACAATTTAAGACAATTTCAGAAAATTTAAGACAATTTAAGACAATTTAAGACAATTTAAGACAATTTAAGACAATTTAAGACAATTTAAGACAATTTAAGACAATCTAAGACAATTTAAGACAATTTAAGACAATTTAAGACAATTTAAGACAATTTAAGACAATTTAAGACAATTTAAGACAATTTAAGACAATTTAAGACAATTTAAGACAATTTAAGACAATTTAAGACAATTTAAGACAATTTAAGACAATTTAAGACAATTTAAGACAATTTAAGACAATTTAAGACAATTTAAGACAATTTAAGACAATTTAAGACAATTTAAGACAATTTAAGACAATTTAAGACAATTTAAGACAATTTAAGACAATTTAAGACAATTTAAGACAATTTAAGACAATTTAAGACAATTTAAGACAATTTAAGACAATTTAAGACAATTTAAGACAATTTAAGACAATTTAAGACAATTTAAGACAATTTAAGACAATTTAAGACAATTTAAGACAATTTAAGACAATTTAAGACAATTTAAGACAATTTAAGACAATTTAAGACAATTTAAGACAATTTAAGACAATTTAAGACAATTTAAGACAATTTAAGACAAGACAATTTAAGACAATTTAAGACAATTTAAGACAATTTAAGACAATTTAATACAATTTAAGACAATTTAAGACAATTTAAGACAATTTAAGACTATTTAAGACTATTTAAGACTATTTAAGACTATTTAAGACTATTTAAGACAATTTAAGACAATTTAAGATAATTTAGGACAATTTAAGACAATTTAAGACAATTTAAGACAATTTAAGACAATTTAAGACAATTTAAGATAATTTAAGATAATTTAAGAAAATTTAAGACAATTTAAGACAATTTAAGACAATTTAAGACAATTTAAGACAATTTAAGACAATTTAAGACAATTTAAGACAATTTAAGACAATTTAAGACAATTTAAGACAATTTAAGACAATTTAAGACAATTTAAGACAATTTAAGACAATTTAAGACAATTTAAGACAATTTAAGACAATTTAAGACAATTTAAGACAATTTAAGACAATTTAAGACAAGACAATTTAAGACAATTTAAGACAATTTAAGACAATTTAAGACAATTTAAGACAATTTAAGACAATTTAAGACAATTTAAGACAATTTAAGACAATTTAAGACAATTTAAGACAATTTAAGACTATTTAAGACTATTTAAGACTATTTAAGACTATTTAAGACTATTTAAGACTATTTAAGACTATTTAAGACAATTTAAGACAATTTAAGATAATTTAGGACAATTTAAGACAATTTAAGACAATTTAAGACAATTTAAGACAATTTAAGACAATTTAAGATAATTTAAGAAAATTTAAGACAATTTAAGACAATTTAAGACAATTTAAGACAATTTAAGACAATTTAAGACAATTTAAGACAATTTAAGACAATTTAAGACAATTTAAGACAATTTAAGACAATTTAAGACAATTTAAGACAATTTAAGACAATTTAAGACAATTTAAGACAATTTAAGACAATTTAAGACAATTTAAGACAATTTAAGACAATTTAAGACAATTTAAGACAATTTAAGACAATTTAAGACAATTTAAGACAATTTAAGACAATTTAAGACAATTTAAGACAATTTAAGACAATTTAAGACAATTTAAGACAATTTAAGACAATTTAAGACAATTTAAGACAATTTAAGACAATTTAAGACAATTTAAGACAATTTAAGACAATTTAAGACAATTTAAGACAATTTAAGACAATTTAAGACAATTTAAGACAATTTAAGACAATTTAAGACAATTTGAGACAATTTACCTGGTTTTATTGAAGCTGATAATTATTTTATTATTTGGGTTTATTATGTTTATTATAGAGGAAAATAATGAAAATAAGTTGTTCAATACATACTATAGCAAATATTATATGTCATGTCTGAACAAAATACCATACAATAGCATAAACAATTGTTTGAAGTTATGTTATGAATTATGAAAATATACGTAAACACCAAAGCTAGATAATATAGGGTGGACCCATTAATAATTATTTAAGTATATTCGTAGGGTAAATCCGTATATGGTGCAATTATAATAGAATAAATAAATATTTTATGAGAGTTTACAGCACAAGTAGCTCAAACAAAATCTGTTAAATGCTTTGGTTTCATTAAGAATTTTACCTGTACCGCCTGGTTTTGTGATACATGAACAATAGGCTACGAGAAAGTCTCTGAATCACTATATTCACTTGATGAGTCATTATCTACTGATACTATTAAAGGTGGCACTGTAGTATCGACATCCAAGATTTTGTCCAGATTCCACATGTTTTCTTCTTCATTTAACACGTGCTCGATTGCCTTTTGCTAATTTTCCTTCGTAACAAGTGATATGAAAATTTCTTTTAACTTAAATGTCGTATTATATCGACCTGCATATCCTTTAACGCATGTCCATATCTGTTCAATAGGATTTAGTTTGCAGTGATAGGGAGGAAGACGCACAACATCAATACCATGTGTTTTGCAAGTATATTCCTACATAACGTACTGGAGCCTTATTTAATTTTACAATTTCTAGCAGTTTTATTTTGATTAATTTTTAAGGAAAGTTAATGTTTTTTTCTGTTATCATCTTTCTTCCATGAAGTATTTGGCACACGTTCAAATAGACAGGAATGTTTTATCATCTGTTGAAAATATTCTTCAAAACATTAGCGTTCATATCTTCATGGTAGTAGATTGAAATATTAAAGAACCACGTTTTGAAAACCCGTCATCACTTCCAATATTAGTTATAATTACAGTTCATCAAATTTCTAGAGGCTTTCGACGGCTAGACAGAGAAAGCACTACTGACAGGCATCCCGACGGATTTACGCAATGAATGTACACTCTGCGCATCAAGTATTTCACTATTTCATTCAAACGTAAATGTCAGATGTAAATTTCGCTAAAACATTTCTTTTATTTTCGTTTGTGTTTTTTGCTCATTACAGTTTAATAGAACCTAAGTATAGAGTTTAATAGCAAATTAAGAGGCCGCGTGATTAACAGTCAATCTCGCGAAATAATAGCCAATGTTATAGAGTTTATGAGAAGAGAAGGAAACTTTAATTCACCTTCAATACCATTTAAAAATGTAAATGATCGTGTTGCTGCAGCCACAGGAGTATCTAAAAACACTGTCGTCCGAATTTCTGGAGAGAAAAAAAGAATCGATAACCGTGAGATATCGGAATTTTCATCACCAAGAAAAACCATTAAAAAACCAAAAACAGTTAATGATATATATGAAGCTGACAAAGGTATTTAAAAAGAATTATTCTGTTCATGTTAATCTCGGAAAATATTGTTCCAACATTAAAAACAATTCTGACTAAATTTAGAGAAGCTACAGGGTACAAAGGAATCTATGAAAGTTTAAGCAAAATAATAAAGTCGCTAGGATTTCGTTGGCGTAAAAACAAAAACAAACAGAAAAATATTAATGGAAAGGTTTGATATTCAAAAGCTACGTTTAGACTATCTGATTCGTTTAAAAAGTTATCGAGCAGAGGGCCGTCCAATTGTCTACTTAGATGAAACATACATTCATGCCTCCCACACACACCAGAAAACTTGGAGTGATAATTCAAATGAGGGATTAAAGAAACCAATTAATAAAGGTGAAAGACTAATTATTGTCCATGCAGGAGGTGAAATGGGCTTTATTCCGAATGCCCGGTTAATTTTCAAATCTGGAACCAAAAGTGGAGACTACCACGATGAAATGAATTTTAATAATTTTTCTAAATGGTTGAAAGAAAAGCTGTTTCCGAACCTCCCTCCAAGAAGCGTCATTATTGTTGATAATGCTCCTTACCATAATGTCCAGGTAAATAAAGCACCACGGTCAACTTCTAAAAAAGCTGACATGCAGGATTGGTTAAGGAATCATAATATTGCTTACGAAGAGGATATGCTCAAAACGCAATTATGCAGTTTAGTGCTATTGCATAAGTCACGATTTAAGAGGTATGCAATTGAAGAAATGATAAATGAACATGGTTTTAGTTGTTTGCGTTTGCCACCGTATCATCCCGATCTTAATCCGATCGAATTAGTGTGGGCATCATTGAAACAATATGTAGCTAGTAACAACACTACATTTAAGAGGCAAGACGTACAACTGTTGTGTGAAGACTTTTTTGATACGTTTTCTAAAGAGGAGTGGCAATCTCGTTGTAATAATGCTAAAATGTGGGAATCTAAATTTTATGACAGAGAAGTTACTTTGGATGAGGCAACTGATAGATTTATAATTAACTTAAACAGTGACAGTGAAACTGATTTTGAATCTGATATGGAAACTGAAGAAAGTTTTTCGGAAGACCATTAAAATTATATCTGTACCTAAGATCAAAAAAGTATTATCTATTTTTACAACGAAGATGCACAAGAATCAAATTTTATTTTTTTATTATTAGATAGCTATTTTTGTTTCTGAGTTGTGTTCATTTACAGGCTCAATTTTTTTCCGTTTCTCCTTTTTGATTTTATATGGGGTTTCAAGTTGTTTTTGACTTATTTCGCCGTAAATCACAACAACACACTTTTTTAATAAAGCAAACAAGTGTTAAGAGGTATATGTACGTGTAAACTACAATTACAAAAAATTGTTTTGAAACCCATGAAACCACCAACAAAAATGTAAAGCTAGCTTCCGTACTAGAACATGGTGTCATTCGTCGAGATAATTTATCGTTTTGTTTAATAGATCAAGAAATGTAAATATTCCCCTGTTATTTTTTATAAAATTATAAGAGAAATAAATTTTTTTCTAAATAGTATAGTTTATTATTTTGTAGAAAAACAAAATTTCGAAAATTTTAGTAATGTTTCAGAAACAACCGTTATTAATAATAGGTACCATTTTCCTTAATAAGGTAGAAATAAAATATAAACTATTTCCACGATTTACAAAGGCCTACAAAAAAATTATAGGTATTTTCCGCTATCCTATAAAATTTATATTTTCTGACTCAATTTCAAAAGTTTGAAGGAATTCCAAAACACCTTTTATGGCATAATAATTATTTTCAATTCTACATACTATCTTTAGCTGCTTTTAAAAACGTTCTAAGAAAGTCCAATCAGACCAATTTAATCCCTAAACTATTCCACACTTTTAAAATTTAATTACCTAAAAATATTAAAAACTATTTAAAATAACTTGTTTAGCAGACTGTACAATAGCTATCTTAGTCACACGTAGCGCGTTCTCTGTCTGGGCGTCGAACACCTCTAGAAATTTGATGAACTGTAGACGTCGTCCTTTACCGAAAGGGATCTTCAATCCTGTAGATAATTTTTCCAAAAAAGCCTTGTGAAGATTGAATGTTTGCGTCCTGCCACATTTTGCTAACTGTGTAAACTTCATTCACCCAGGTTTCGTCCAAATAAATTATTTTTTGCCTTCTGCACGTAATTTAAGAATGGTTCTGAGATATCTGCGTGTCCTCAGAATCAATAATTGCTGCTTTCCTGTCCTGTTTATCCCACTTCCCTTGTTATCATTTTGGTTTTTTCATGGCATTAGTAATCTCCAAGAAGATGATAAAATAACGATTAACCCTTAGATTATAGATTTCTTGACATGATTAAATGAAACTTTTATTAGGCCGATCGGGTGTATTAAAATTTTCATTTTAACTACAAATAAGCATTGAAGGATGTACTACGTTCTGCAATTTAAATAAAGAATGGATATGACATATATTCGTTCAGGTGAAGGCAATGACCTACTATTTTGTTCTGTAGTCTGTGCATAAATTAGCTAATATCCAAGATTTTTTCTACTCTCACATGGTCACACCAACTTATTAAATTACTATAGATTAAGAAAAATCTAGATTTTTGTTGATAAAACAAAAGAGAGCTGGTAAGAGATTTTAAAGAAGATAAATTAAAAAAAAAAAACAGAAAAATTTAAAGCATTATTATACCCTATAAAGATTAAAAAAAAAAATGCTTTGGACCGTTTTCCCTTCGAATTTTGTAATTATTTACTTTTTCTTTTTAATGATGGTATTTTTTCACGTCTTGTGGTCAAATTACCACCGATATAATTAAATTTAACAAAATACCAACTCTAATTTGTTTCTTGATTTAATAAGTTTTTCTTTATTAAACAGTTATTTAATGTTTTAGCTAAAGAAAATAACACTGATGAAATATACCACATCAGCAACTTAGTCATGAAACTCACGAACGAAACTTTAAGCATATCCTTCAAACCGGATCATGCAGAAGGAAGAAAAATGAAGACTTCAACGTCGAATTTGATCCAGTACGCCCTCATTCCAGCTTTCTTCATGTCAGGCGTGATGCCGTGGATCATGCCAAAATTGCAAATGGCCGTCATGGTGGTATCGATGGTGAACAATATGGTTTTCACTAGCGCCTTATTTTCGCTCGTGAGGAATTTCGTCTTTGACAAGAAGCCTGATGAACATGTGATTTATGTCAACAATGGATATAAGAACAAATTGAATCATCACAGGTAAATAAATAAAATTTATTTTGATATCGGTGCTGACTTAAAATGGAAACACTTATGCAAAATGCATATTTATAATTTGAATACATCAATAGAATTTATAAATGTTCTAAATAAAATTACAACTAGATTTGTTAGTGAAAATCCAAAGTCGACAACCATTTTTATTCACATCAAAAAAAAATCCCTTGAATCAGAGTTGGGTCGGATACAGGAAAAACGTATCCGGGTATCGGATACGGATACTTACAATGTATCCGGATACTTTTTAGGATACTTTCACCTAAAAAGTACTCCTATACAAGTATCCGGATACTTTTTTCGGATACTTTAAAGGATACTTTTACGGATACTTTGAAACTGAGTTAAAATAATGTTTTTACACCAATAGTTATAATTATGCAATAAGATTGATTACGAGTAACAATAAACAATACTAGGCATAAATAAATTATCGAAAATGGAAAGCGATATAATAGAAACAGGAAAAAAAACTACTCAATAAATTGTTTATCATTTCTATTCTGTGAATATAAAACATTAAAACAAAGTGAACAATAAAACATAAAGGTGCGTGTAAATAAAACGAGTCGCGCCTGAACCGCATCAAAAACCAGCCAGTGTCGTGTCCATATAATTCTAACGAAATAAGCTCGTTTCTGGCGCGACTTGCCATGTGTATACAACCTTTCAATATTATCGTCAGTGTTAGATGTATTCGACAATCCATTATTTGTGGATCCTCCGACGAAGGGTACTTGGTAGAGTCGAGAGCGTCGAAAGAAGGAGGAGTGAGAGATTGCTAAATGTTTCGTTCTGGCATAGGCAAAGCAGGCTCGTATATTTGATCTTGTCAGATCTGCATACTTTATTGATGTTGATGACGACATGTATAACACATGATTAGTAACATTATGTGCAACAACGTCATATATGTATTTTCTCCACTACATTTTAAGAATTAATAATGTAATTAGACATTTTACAAAACAAAAAGTTCGAGGTACCTACACCTACTTACCTTTGCGTATAGTTAGGCACTAAAAGTGATACAGAAAGTTTAGGTATATTGCACTATATAAAAACACAGGAACAACCGTCTCTTGTCTTTGCCAACTGAAATATAACTGGGCTAATGGAACCTCCACAAGTTCGTGACTCTAACATCAAACAAGGTTTTGCAGGATTTTTCCTGTAAAAACGTACCACAAGATGCTGAATCCCGACCGTCTGTATACTGGGTGAATCGTCGAATTCATCCTTGACGATGAGAATTTTTTGCGTTATTTTAAATGGGCCCGTTCACTTTTATTTTTGAATGTGAATTATTTATATATTTATAAAGATATTAAACTCTTTTGTCTGGTGGTACTTTTCCCATTAAGATATTTTTGCTAGAAGTAAGGGAGTTCCCATAAAATTCTTTCAGTGACTCATTGCGTCAGAAAACCCCTAATTCCCTTCAGATCTCGTATCAGTTAATAGTTAAAAGGGCGCGGTTGTCGGATGTATCATTGCACCACCATTCCTCTTCTGCATTTATTAAAGAAATTTACATGATAAAAATATATTATTTTTTAAAAATAATGTGTTTATATTTTCAGATAAAGCTGGAAGCCCTACCTTTTTTAAATTTTAATAAAAACAATTAGTATTACTCAAGCTGAATATTACCAGATCGAAATTTTATTTGAGAAAATGTATCTGGTAAACGTGACAACGTTGTAAGTACTTCTAATGCTGCGTTTGAGAATCCACATCGGATGCATTTTTTACATCTCGAGCGTTTTTTTATCCACATCGGACACATCTGTCCCATTACATTTACGTATACTGCATCACGTGATCAAACATTTTTTACATCTCAGATGCATCCGATGTGGATTCTCAAACGCAGCATAAATACTGTTGTCTACACACACTTCTAGAAATAAATGCAACGTTGCCACGTTTACCAGATAAATATTGCAAATCAAATTTCTACTTTTTGATTATGGTCTGGTTAATTTTCAGCCTGAGTAATAATAATTGTTTTAATTAAAAAGTAAAAAATAAGCTCCCAGCTTTAAATCTGAAAATATAAGTTCATGATTTTTAGAAAAATAATGGAATTTTACTATTTAAATTACATATATAAATGCAGAAATGCTATATTAGGGATACTTCCGACAACCCCGCCGTCTTTAAGCATAACCGATACGAGACGTGAACGGAATTAGGGATTTTCTGACGCAATGAGTCACTGAAAGAATTTTATGGGAATTCCCATACTTCTAGCAAAAATATCTTAACGGGAAAAGTACCACCAGACAAAAGATTTTAATATCTTTATAAATATATAATTAATTCACATTCAAAAGTGAAAGTGAACGGGCCCATTTTACAGAGTGCTCCAAACAAAACTACAAATCATAATAAAATAATTATTTTACAATTGTGTCTTAAATATTGTAATATTGAAAAATACGTAGGTATTTTATTTCTAATAATACATGGTAGCTCAAACTACCAATTTAAAGTTCATTACGCCTTTTTTTATTATTATTTACTTGTATATTATTTTTTTGATCATTATGGTAATAATTCCAACAAAACATAATTTTTCAGGAGAACTGGACAATAGTCGTTAGAACATTTTCATCAATTGAAGACACTCTTCCATTCTACAGGGTTCTACATGTTCCAAAGATGACGTCATTTACACAGAATAGTCAGTTCAGTGTTTATGAAAGAGACACAATCATTATTTTAGTATTATGTTATCAGTTTCTTTTTTAATTTATTTGATTGCTGGAATATTGTAAACACGTCAGAAATTAATTATTATTGTAATATATGTATTTATTTATAATTAATTTACAATAACCATATTGGTTATGTTTGATTAAAGATTAGTTTAAGCATTCAGAGTTTAAACGCTTGTTTTACTGACTCTTATTTTAATTTAAATTCCAGAACTAATAATTAGTAGTATAAATTAATATGTGAAATACAAAAAATGGGGTATAACCTTAGATTAAAGAGACCGAAGATGTAACATTGCACACTGCGCATGTTGTCTATTTTAACCCAAAGTTACCCACCAATTGAAAATCATTGTTTGCACGACACCACCCGAATTGCTCCGATTTTTCCATTCATCGATCACCTCCACCTGAGTTTAATCACCATTGACAGCTGTTTTTTGATTTATTTGTTGGTATTTTAGCAATTTAAAGTGCTCTAGTTAATCAATTTCAAGTTCAAAATGCCACGATGTATCTTGAAAAAATGTATGTACTTATAATACAAGTACTAATGTTATGAACATATTCGTTTTCAGCAGTAAATATTTATTAACGTTTTGACATAAAGCGCCATGATTCTCTGGGCTGAATACTTCAGATCCGCATTAAGGGGTTTTAATAAATATTAAGCATCCGAAATCAGATTTCATATTACTTACATAAATTTACAAAAAGATAAAATTTTGAACATTTAATTTAAATAAAAAGTAAATAGGCATTGTTGCTAACGAAATTTTGTATTTAAAAAGTAGTTTTATAAGAAT
Source organism: Psylliodes chrysocephalus (assembly GCA_927349885.1). Lineage (NCBI taxonomy): Eukaryota > Metazoa > Arthropoda > Insecta > Coleoptera > Chrysomelidae > Psylliodes > Psylliodes chrysocephalus. Next base: position 6,285,686 of record OV651822.1, on the reverse strand, counting down.
GTTTTCTAAAGGTGATTTTAAGCCCTTTTTGGTAGATAAATAAGAAGTAAAGAATCATAGTTGCTAGCTAAATTTTATTTTTATAAGGTATTTTTATAAGAATATTAGATGAAATACAGGATGACCTACTTAAAATTACAAGGTTCATCTTATTTGCGGTCAAATCGAAAGTGACATTTGAATCTTCAGTCTTAAAACAAAGTAAAACGCACCATATGATCTAGTATAAGCAAAAAAAATACAAAAGTTACGGGAGTTGGTCACATTAATAAAATGTTACATTACAAACCCCTAAACAACTCGAACAAAATTTTCGTTTACTAAAAAAATCCAAAATTTAGCAATATTTATTATTTATTATACAATCGAATGCGGTTTCAAAGATAACGGGATCAAAAAATCTAAATCTCAAAATTTTTGAGCTAAACGCTCGGATCAAAGCAAACGACCGATAGGGGTTACAAAAATATTCGATTTATCGATAATTCTGATATTTTTTATGAAAATCGATTTATCCGCTGTTTTTAATAAATTATTTTTGATTTTTTAAATACAAAAAAAAGTATATTTATTCAAAATAATCGATTTTCGTTCAATCGGTTTTTTCATTATTCAATTGAATATAATCGGTTATTTTATATAACCGATATTTTGGTTATTTTTTAAAATTATCGATTCATTGGTTAATCAGCTTTTTAATAATCGATTATTTTTGATATTCGAATAATCAATTTTAAAGGAAATATTAAAAAAAGGATTATTAGAAAATAATCGATAATTCGTTTTATTTTTTGGAAAATCGATTTATCATAGAATCGGCTTCTTAATTAATTGGTTATTTTCGATTAGGCGACTATTTTGGAATTATCGATTATTTTCGGTATTTCAATGATGATCGAATTATCGATTTTAAGGAAATACAATAAAAAAGATTATTGATAATAATCGATTTATCATAGAATCGGCTTAATTAATTGGATATTTTCGATTAGGCGATTATTTTGAAATTAATGATTATTTTCGATATTTCAAAGATAATCGAATTATCGATTCTAAAGGAAATACAATAAAGTAGATTATTGATAATAATCGATCGATGAAAAATAATCAATTATTTAAAATATTCGATAATTTTGTTTTTTTTGAAAATTGATTTATCAGTTAGTCGACTTTTTAATTAATCGATTATTTTTGATTAATCGATTATTTTCGATTTTTTAAAGATTGTCAAATAATCTGTTTCAATAGACGAAAAAAATGGATTATTAGAAAATAATCGATAATTCGGTTATTTTTTGGAAAATCGATTTATCGTAGAATCGGCTTCTGAAATAATTAGTTATTTTCGACAGACGATTATTTAGGAATAATCTATTATTTTTGGTATTTCAAAGATAATCGAATAATCGATTTTAAAGGAAATACATTAAAAATAGATTATTGATAATAATCGATTGATCGAAAATAATCGATTATTTAAAATAGTCGATCATTCTGTTTTTTTTTTTGAAAATCGATTTATCAGTTAATCAACTTTTTAATTAATCGATTATTTTTGATTAATCGATTATTTTCGATTTTTTAAAAAAATATCGAATAATCTGTTTCCACGGACGAAAAAAAAATGGTTTATTTGAAAATAATCGATTATTTAAAATAAACGATTATTTAAAATAAACGATAATTCTTTTTTTAATATATTTTGTAAACACTGATTAATCGGTTAATTGGCTTTTTAATTAATCGATTATTTTTGATTTTTCAGAGATAATCAAGTAGTAAATTTTAAAGGAAATGACAAAAAATATGTTGTTTGAAAATAATCGATTGATCGAAAATAATCGATTATTTTCAATGATCGATAATTTATTTCAATAATCACTCATCCCTAGCGACCAAATTACTTTTAATAGATTTAAATTTTAAAATGTTATCTGGTTTCAGACATATGCATTTCTAGAGTTTTATGTGACTCATCCTTTATAATAATTAATATTCCTAAAGAAAGAAGCCTTAACATACCTTTTTCTGAGGTTATAATACAAAACAGCATTTTCTCATTTTGACTAATTTTTATTATTATGTAATAGCCGTAGAAAAAATATAATGTTCAACTCATAAGGTTAGATTTGCAGTATTCGCCTGCGCACATGCTATTTTTATAATACTCGTAGACAATGAGTAACATTTTTTGCTCTATCAATAATATATTCTATTTCAACGTTTTACTGTAATCTCTTGCAGAAAAGTCCGTAGTAAATAAACGCTAACGAAATATTCTATGAAAGGTCTTCTCTTTACATAAAATGTCGTGGCATCTGTTTGATATTAAAAAATCACGTTAATTTTATTTCATAATACAAAATTCGATTAAACACCTTTTAAATAAATTTAATAGTTCATTATGATGCTAATAAACAAAGTCCGGTCCCTGCCACAGAGTTCGGGTCGCCGCGTGTCGCCGCCCAGTTCCCCCACTCCGTTAACCTTTCTCTAGAAATTGGCAACATTTGCGCAGGTTAAACACCGGTGTATGATGTTATATCTCTGGTCTCTTTTATCTAAGGGTATAACCGACAAAAAAGATATTTGTAATTTAAAAAAGAAGAAGAATTGTAAACTCCAGCATGTGTGATTTTTCCATGGGGTTCTTTCGAAATAGGTTTTTGTTAAAACTCCATATTTACATTCTTCTTGTTTAATTTTTTTTTGTCTACGCATTTTTTGTAAAATTTTTATTCCTTAAAAAAAATAATATCTATCCCATTTAATTATAAAAATAATTATTTACAGTAGTTTGTAATTAATAATGTTTTACTAAACATGTTCAAGTGAGATACCAGCTGTGAAATTAGGGTTAACGCCTAATTTTCTAGCTATTACCTAATAATTAAACGGCCCAAAAGCAAAATGATATAAAACAGTATTTAAAATAATTATATGTTTAAGAAGTATAAATTTAATGGCTCTTTCAGTTTGTACCGTTTTATTTAAAGTTCAATTTTGGTGAATAGTCACAATGGCGGTGAGTATATGCTTATTCATTTCTGCAATAGTAATTTGGCCACTCGAGTTGTACCGTATATTTTTTCTAGGACCCTCTAATAATTTAAAAAAATTTAAAAATAAATTTAGAAATTGGTAACTTAAAATAATTACTTTAGCTTTATAAGAACTGATTTGTAGGTAAGGGGCTTATTTTCTGCTGGTAGAAGATCTCATTTTTAGTTTTCTACTACTTGATTTCTACTTCTTTTATTAAAAAAATTAAATATATTGTTCCCTTCTAACACTTTATAACATTTTTATTTCTTTCTGTCAAAGACATCTTTTTAGATTTTTTCAAAAGAGATTGATTAAAATTTTTAAAAAATGACTCCAGAGAAGTACAGGTTCAGCCTTTAACCTGTACTTACATCATTTTTCTTGTAGTAAAAATAAAAAATAATCCGTAAAATTGGAGTATTATGCATATAATATATTTATGCGAATCTTAGTATTGATTTTTTGTAAAAAAATAAGGTGTACAAATCAAAAATGTATTTATTCCTCGTAGTTGATACTGTATCTAGTATAAAGTGTTTTTAAAGTGCTCTGTGAAATTCAAAGAAATCTTAAGTAAATTATCTTTAATAAATAGTGTGTTACATATGAAAAACAGAATTATTGAAGAGGAATAATAAAAGAAATGCCAGAAGTCCTAATTACGAAATACATTCTAATAATATACTAAAATCAAATATTTATATTAATATCAACTAATCAGGACTTTTTGTGTTAAATACTTATGGGTGTGGATTAACTACACACATGAATTCAGAATGAAATACAGGGTGTTTATTAATTGAGTGCCGATACTTAAGGGTATGAATCCTTGGGTGATTTTAAGAAGAAAAGTTAATATCAACATATGTCGTTAATCTCTTAATTTTTGAGCTACAGGGTGTTACAGTTTTAAGAAAAAAATATATTTTTTTTTTCATAATTTTCTTATCACTGCAGATATTTCTATGAAATTTTGTAAACACCTTCTAATCATTAAGGAGCATTTTTTGACGTATAAGATTTTTTTAAATTTTTACCAGTGACTTCCGTACGGGGTTTGAATTGAATATTTTTGAAGAAAAAAATGGTACGCCACTGCTTTTTCTAAAATCCAAAATTATTTTTGAAATATTCATTTATTTTTGAGCAAATTTGGCCCATAGACTTGCTTTCGTACGATGCACTGAGCGTAAAAAATTTTTTTTCTTAAGCTGCTCTCGATTTTTTGTTGAAATTTGGTAGGCACCCACCATGCGTGAAAACACTTATTTTGGGGCAAAAATTAATTTTCTACTTCCACCAGTGACGGCCACGTAGGCACCATATTGAATGTTTGGATAGAAAAAAAAACTTACACCTCTGATTTTTTTAAATTCTATGTATTTTAAAAATCGGGATTTATTTATAGTAAAATGAAAATTCAAAACCTTGAATCTAAAACGAAATTACAAGAGAATACAAACAAAATAAAGAACCCAAATTATTTACAGTAATTGTTGGAAGTGTCCTCCACCCACACGTATGCAAGCATCTACTCTTCTTCGCATAGACTGACGCACATTTTCAAAGATTCCTGGGGTGTTTCTTATGGTTTGGCAGCAGACTGTTATACGATTTCGTAACTCTTCTTCGGTTTGAATCGGCACTGCGTACACTAAGCTTTTCAGATGCCCCCAGAAAAAGAAGTCTAAACTATTAAGGTCGGGAGATCTAGGCGGCCATGACTGCGTTCCTCCGCGACCTATCCACCGATTGCGATAGGTGTAATTTAAAAATTCCGCACTCGTAAGCTAAAATGTGGAGGCGCACCACCGTGCATTAGCCACATCTGGTTTCTTAATAAAAGAGGAAGGTCTTCAAGCATTGGCGGCAGATCATCTTCAAGGAAGTGTAAATATGATTGTCCATCAAGTCTTCTTGGGAGAAAAAATGGGCCTATCAAATAATCATCAATAATGCCAGCCCGAACATTTAATGAGAACTGTTCTTGATGATTTGACTCAACAATTGCATAAGGGTTTTTATCCGCCCATAAATGGTTATTATAGAAATTTATTATTGAGTTTCGAGAAAAATTAGCTTCATCGGTAAAAAGAATGTGCCTGTCAAATAATGGATTTTCCAGCAGGTTTTGAAGAAACCACTCTCAGAAATTAATGCGCAACGGGAAATCTCTAGGGAGTAATGCCTGGGCTCTTTGAATGTGATATGGGTATAACAAATTTTCGATGAGAATTTTCTAAACAAGTACATGAAACATTAAATGTTGACGCGATTCTCCTCGTGCTAGTTTCGGGGTTCTCCTCAATTTCATGTAAAATTCCTTCTTCAAGTTCCGGTGTTCTTACTGTTTGATGGATTCCTTTAGCCCTGTGGTTTACTTTTAAAGTTCCGGTCTCGTGAAGACGTCTATGAATCCTAGAAAATGTTCTCGGATCGGGTAGTACGCGATTTGGATACCGCTCTTGGTATATTGTCACGCTAAACAAATATCACCCTATATATAAAATATATATTTTCTATTTTAATATTCAGTTGTTAAATTAAATAATTCAGCATAATATTTTATACAATATTTTAATAAACATTAGATTCAATTAGTAAATACATTCTCGATAAATGTTAATATAATATTAAACTAGACACGTTTTGACCTTAACCGATTAATATAAAGATCGGCCGGGTCAACAATAATGGTACTCTTAGTTTGAGTCTCATCATTGTCTCTCATCCCAGCGAAGAAGTGACGTGACGTGCCCTCGTCGCCATTTAGATGTTTAGCCCATGGTAAGGCCCATATTGTATTATTAATATTATTATTGTATATTGTGTATTGATTACTATTACTGATAAATAAATTGTTAATTGTTCTCGTAATCTTTTATTTCCCCAAGTCAGGTAGCACATAGAGTCATTATTTAAAGTGACTCAATCAGGACAAATAGGCTCGTGACAATATCCGTCTGGCTTTGTATGCATTTCCGTCTGCAAGCCCATGACTAAAATGCATGTCAGCTAATTCACTGTTCGTAAAATTTACCATTTTTTTTCAGATTTTAACTCTTACTCTAATAATAATTATTTAATAATGTAAAATCAATGTCAACTTTATTGTCTTTATGAAAAGAAACGTCAAAAATGATGACGCTTTACCCAACCTACTAATGTTTATTTCATTTGCTTTAACAGGGCAATAATGCGCTTACCATTTTTTTCTATTCAAAACGTAGAAAATTAATTTTTGTCCCAAAAAAATGTTTCCATGCATGGTGGATGCCTACCAGATTTCAACAAAATATCAAAAGCAGTAGGTATCAATGAATTTAAGGAAAAAATTTGACCAACCACTACAATGGTTTTTATTTTTTTACGCGAAAACGGTGCATCGTACGAAAGTAAGTCTATAAACCAAGTTTGCTCCAAAATAAATGATGATTTCAAAAATAATTTTGGTTTTCAGAAAAAGCAGTGGCGTACCATTTTTTTCTTCAAAAATATTCAGTTCAAACCCCGTACGGACGTCACTGGTAAAAATTTAAAAAAATCTTATACGTCAAAAAATGCTGCTTAATTATTAAAATGTGTGTACAAAATTTCATAGAAATATCTGGAGTGATAAAAAAATTATGATAAAAAAAGTAATTTTTTTCTTAAAACTGTAACACCCTGTAGCTCAAAAATTAAGTGAGTTACGACATATGTTGATATTAACTTTTCTTCTTAAAATCACCTAAGGATTCACACCCTTAAGTATCGGCACTCAATTAATAAACACCCTGTATATTTTACAAGCGCAGATATGGAAAAAACTGATGGAAATATAACGCTGCATAAAAAAATCATTAACCGATACCCTTGAGATAAAAAATCTTATACAAGCAAGAGATGCTAAAATCTTGCTTAAATTAGAGGATCAAAAACAACAAATAAAAGATCTTGAACAAGAAAATTGTATATAAGAAAAAATAGAACATCTAGGAAGAAAAAATAAAACGAAAAATTTGGTAATATATAAACCGGATTCTGGTTTTGCTGTCAAAAAATTGTGTGAAGATTTAAATAAACTGTTAGATCCAAATATATCCGAAAACGATTTTGGCGATTGTTATCCTTTGGGAAAGGCTACAAATTGTCCTATTAAATTGGAGTTATTATCACAATTTAAGGAAACTTTAATACTCAGAAATACAAAGAAACTTAAAGGTACCAAAGTCTCCATTTCTCATGATTATACAAAAATCCAACCTAAGGCACAGAAAATATTAAAGGAGAACTTAATTAAAATAAGACAGAAATACCCCTCTACTGTAAGTTAGAGACATAATAAGCTATATATCGACAATAAACCTTATAAAATGGAAGATATGTCTGACTTTGAGTAAAAGGGAGACGAGGACGAAGAAATAGAAGAAGAAAGACATAGAAATGTCGAAAAATATAACACGTCCAAATCGAATAACCAAAAAACTATTTTAGTAAATACAAACATTCAGCAATTACCCAAACAACAGACCCATCCAAAACCACCAACACCCAGAGAATCAAAACAACACCAACAAGCAAACCAACAGCAACCTCCAAATCAACAAAAACAACAACAACAACAACAACAACAACAAATGTATGCAAAAATTTATGTTCACAAAAATATTTTTAATTGTTATTTGTTTCTGCTATTTAAGAAAATATGTTTTGGATCACTAGGTAATCTCTCATATTTAAGTACTCATTAAAGTAGCTCATAGCTATATAGATATAATATTTAAAAAATGGATCAATTCATTAGAGATGTTAATTATGATGTCTATAATACCTTAGAACTAGATAGAATTAATGACATACAAAACATAAATGGAGATAAAACTACATTTAATATTATTAACCAAAATATTCGTAGTATGTATAAAAATTTTGATGAATTTATGGCTCTTCTCTCACAAATTTATAGGGAACTGGATATGATTATCTTAACGGAGACCTTCAAACAGGACGATATTCATTGACTTTAGTAATGAGGGGTACCAGCCATAGCCCTCAGAAAGTCTAGATGCCGCTTGGCGTATGCTGTCAATACAAAAAAATGACCCCATTCAAGCTTGTCGCCATGTTAGGTAAATTTATGTTTTGGCTACACTGATTTTTAGATTGTGTGTTCTGTAATACGTGAACACCGATAATCTGCACTTTGTTATTAGTTATAAGTGAGTGAGACGCACAATTTCTAATTTCAAATTAAGAACAAAACTTTGACAAACCTATTTGATTTTCCTAGATCTGTTCAGACAGGACCGGTTTTATAAAATTTCTCGTTCTTGAAATGTTATTTTTACATGGTTATATATTATTGGATAAGTGGTTTGTGTACATATTGCTATGAGAATTATAGAGAAATTCAGTGAGATTTATGTAATATAATTCAAATTACAAGTAAACCATCTGTTCCTGTTTGGCAATATGGAGAAAATACCTACTTCAATGTCAAATGTACTATTTAAAAGAATGTGATTGTTAACCGGTCATTTATTTATATTGTATTATGAAAATAAAAACTCGAATTTTTTAACTAGGGAAAGATATACTTACATCGGTAACAAGGTATTTTTAGAAAAACTAATAGATTACTCCTATTCCTATAGTTTATTTGAAAATGAATAATAGCAAAATTATATAAAAATATGGACCGTTGCCATAAAAACTGTGCTACCAAGCATTTTCAAATAAACTATAATGATAATTTGATTTAATAGAGCGAGTATAAGATCTCACCTGTTAGAGAAATTGGGGCATAGGGAAGAGATTATTAAGCAGGTAAGCAAAGTCATTGCAAAAGATAAATATATAGAAGTTATTTTAAAAATTGGATAAAAAACTAGTGGAACTACAAATGGAGTTGTCGCTATCGGAGATCCAATAAGCAGAAAGTAAAAAAAAAAACTTTGGGAATGTTGGAAAAGGGCACAGCAATAGGCCCAAAACAATTCCTTGGTTTTTTAATAAATATAATCTGAGATGCAAAAAATACTGCTAGAGTGGAGAAGCAGTATTGTTCTAATGTAGAAAACCCAGGGACATACAGCAGTGCACTAACCATAGGCGAATAGTCACTAAATTATACAAGAGTCCCCTCTCGATTTTATTTTTTAATATTTTTGAGAATACCTATTATTATTTGTTACATTGAGTTTAATAAAACCACATATTTCGAATGTATTGAAAGTTATTTAAAAAGTACCTCTATAAATATATAGAAAATGTGTATATGACTAACTGGTTTTATTAATCTTTTTTTGGGGTAGGTAAATATATTTTGAAAAATTTACAAACTTCTTTTGAATAAAAGACAAAATATTTCTGTTTTTATTAACTGAACAATATTTTATACGAACATAATATTTAAAAGAAAATATTACATTTTACAAGTATCGCATATTTATATGAAATAACTTACTCAATAAGAAAGAATTAAATGAAACAAATTAATAAACAATGGATATGAAAAATTGCTTTAACAATTTAATCCTTAGATAAACTTATTCTTACATATTGCTTTAATCAATTTATTTACTATAAAAGTATAATTCCTATCATTTATTACATATAATAAAATAAAGCATAAAACATACAAACTATAATATATACCTACTTAGAACGGAACTAATATTGTTGTATCAAGGTAGTAATAGTGGACATTTTCCGAATAAAAAAAAGTAAAAAAGAAGTAACGGTCGACACGTTTTTCTGACTATTGGTCTTCATCAGTACGGTGCTACCAAGTTCAAAGGATCATGGAACTTGTGTTGGAAAAATTGTACAATAGGTCACTAACAAGGAGCCAATAACACATTTGCCGTTTCAGCTAGTATCCCCAAATTTTCTGGGCTTATACTAAAGTCACAAAATGATTCAATGGTCTTCCTATGGCTATCAGTTATTCTTTCCTAACATTTTTTGGTATGCTACAACAAAACATACTAATTTGATTTTGTAAATACACAAATATTTGTGAAAACTTACACATGAAATGTTATTCCTTCCTTGTATCTTCTACCGTTAGATGCATTGTTATATTTACGTACAAAACAAAAAGAGATTTTGAAAATCCTGTAAAAATTTAACACCAAACCACAAATGGTTTTTATTAAAATAAAACACTAAACGACTAAACTAAAAAATAATGTTTTAAATAAAACCTTTACTAGAAGAACAAAATAAACAACACAACAGATAATAAAATCGATTATATACGTCGAACGCCGATCTTACGCTTATTACTAAACTTGCGCCGATTATGTCTTGTCAGTAGTGCCAACTTAAAATTTATTGACATTTATTTATCATGGCGCCCATCATATGGGGGGTCAAAATGTTTTTACGATGCGGTATCTAGACCTTCTGAGGGCTATGGTACCAGCTAATATCCCAGACAGCACAAAGACATCTTTAAAACGTCCATAAGACGTCTGTCAGAGACATGACAGACGTCTTATGACGTCGGCCAGACGTCTTAAAGACATCTTTAAGACGTCTGATGTTACCAGACATTGGTAAGACGTACTCTCGGATTTAGTTTTAAAAGCTTTTCTGTAAATTTCTTCTATACAAAATAAAACACATATTTTCTATAAACATTATTATTTACAAAACACTGAAGCATTTCGTTAAAAAAAGTAATATTACAAATTATTTTTTTTTTATTCTTCCTCCGTTAGTGGTTAATCTTCTGTCGGATGCTCTTCTGAGCCAGTCTGGGTTGCAATAATTTTAACTGCGCTGTGTAAATATTATGCATTATAGCTCACGCTGTCAAATTCGCTTTAATAGGATTTTCAGTAGATAGTGTGGGTTAAGGTTGGTCAAAGAATGGCAATCTTCCTGTACTTTCAACTCTCAATTCAGATATATTTACATCCGATGAAGCTTCTAAGTCAGTTCTAGACGCCTAGACGTACTTAAAACACTAATAAGGGTTCTTCTATTTGGTTTTTCAGTATATGCAGTAAACTTTTATGCTTATAAATTCACAGTAATCCACGGCACAAGACACAAATAAAAAATCAACGAATAACCAACAAAAACTAACCTCTCGGCATTCATCTTCAACATCAACGACAAATGACAACGAAAGGACAACTCAGATCGCCACGAACCACGGAACCCCAATAATACTCACATTCAGATACACGTCCTTGTTTAAATTCTACTGTTGAAAAAAGACAAAGCATAATAAAAACATTCGCTTCGATCGTTGAACCATGTTACGGTCAAGGTGAAAGAGCGCGTAATTCAATTTGTCTTATGTTTTAATTGTTAATTTTATTTAGAGTTATATTTATTATTATTTTTATGTTATCAAATATTTACTTACTATAATGAACAAATGCTCGTGAATAAATAAAAAAAATAAGTAAATTATGTAAATTAATAAAAACAATTTAAAAATAAATTTATATTTTGTGAAATTAGAAACGACAAGTAAGCTAGTACTTTTTTTAAAGTTACCATTGTTTTTTATATTTTTTAAATAGATAGGCTTTCAAAAGACGTCTTTAAGACGTCTGTTTATGTGTCCTAAAAGACGTCTTTACAACGTCTTTTTTAGGTCTTTAGGCGTTCAGTCATAACTACGACATAAAACAGACGTCTTTAAGATGTCGAGTGCTGTCTGGGATACAACTACGGTCAATTAAATAAAAATTATTGCGTTGCGGTATTCATTAAAAATAAGTATAAACACACACATAAAATCGTAATGATAGGTCAGTTTTCAGTTTTAGAAATATGTATTACTACTTCTGAAAAAAGACAAATCTTAATAACTTGCATGTATCGGTCTCCTTCACTAATGGTGAGAATTTTGTATTGTCTTTAAGAGAGTATCTTTAAACTTTAAAACATATTGGATTTGGAGTAAGGGTATGCAGTTAAGTGGAATGTAGGTAAAAAAACTTAGAACATTCTTTTTTTCAAGAATAATACAATATTTATTATTATATAGTTAGTAACTCACAATTGCGTGATAATAAGTCGCAATTGTGAGATAATAAGTTACAATTGCGAGATAATATTATTTTTTTATATAAAAAAAATGGCCCCAGGAGGCTTTCTCGTAGAATCTAAAAAGGAAGCATAAGCATATTTATTTTACTACTAAAATCCAGACCAAAGTAAATAACAATTTTTACGAAATTATTAACGTTGAAGTATCAAAGGAAATAAATAATAGTAAAACATGTTATATTACGGCAAAAATCTTTAAATCTACACCACTGAACAATGCAATGCATCACCTAACCTTACTTACTTTTGAAAAGATACTTTAGCACTTACATTATCCAGTTTTTTGCACAAAATACACTCGCGAACCATGTTGTTAGCTATACACTAAAATTATAAGCAGAAATATTTCCAAAAAAGTCTAGACAGAAGTTTTTTAAAATTTTGACATTTTTCTTTATGAAGAAGCACTGTAAATCCAGCAAATCTCCCCAAAAATAGCAGAACATGTTTTATAAGAATCTTAAAAATTATTTCATTTTAATATTTTTTTTTTATAAGATTGCTTGTTAAAAATTAGAAAAATACAAACAAAAATCCTTATGTGACTGAATAAAGAATTAAAAACTTTTTAAAATGAGGTATCAAATCCCTCATTTTATTTAAAAATTTGAATTGTTTTCTGTCACTCCAAAGCGTTTGAAGCAAGAGGTACATAATTATGTTAAAATATTGTCATTTTAGAAATAAAAATTGACCTGTTTCAGGAATTTAAAAAAGTAGTTAGCTGGAAATTTATAATTTACTTACTCTATTAAATGTACAATGTTTTCTTTATTGGCTGTTCGATTCGCGTTCTCGCAACAGTTAAGCTGTGATATCTCCAGTCACGTCGTGGATGATTGTCGGCTGGGACGATTACCATGGGCCATGCCACCATTTGATTTAACCAACAAGCGTTTAACCATCGACGATGTGAAATTAATAACGGTGAATGAGTTAGTAATTGAGAAAGTAGTGGGATGTTCAAATGGTGGTACAATAAACTGCAAGCTGCAGTGTCACCACGCTACAAATGAATTAGGGTAATACTACGGAGGGTCCAAAGGGTGTAAAATAAATGATCCAATTTATCACCCTTAGTTCAGTCATATATTATATTGCTTTTTTTAGGCTGTATTTATATGGTCAAAATGGTAAAAAAGGGCTGACAACATGGGAAATATTTTACTATATAATACAAATTTAATTTCCTATTTTTGTAGGAGGTAGTTTAAATCAACCGCTCGTCAAACCACGCACCCCTCAGAAACAGGTTAAGTGAGTCTGTTATTTACAGTTTTGACCAATACATTGTATAATATCGTTGACATGAAGCAAAAAATGTATCATATTAAACAAAAGTGTGGGGCGTGGTTTGAAACATAAATGATAATGGTAGTTTCTTGCGGGTAGTTTAGGGATTTTTGGTTCATTCTGGTATTATAGAGTATACCAATTAATTTTTTTTTAGATCATGAATATACTCGACTTTATTGAAACTGAAAGAATTTCATTAACCGCAGAAGGTTTCTATCCAGTTAAAAAAGTGGGTATTTTGAACAGGATCAACTCACTTGTAATCATGATACTAAGTTTCCTAGAATGGATTCTTATGCTACTATTTTTACTCCTGGTAAAAGTAGAAATCGTTGACATGACAGAAACAATGTTATTCTTCATCACACAAACAGCATTCCTATGTAAACTGGTGAATTTCATACTAAAGAAGGATGTTCTTGTGGTGGTGGAAAGTCATTTACGCAAACCGATTTTATGCGATGTCACTAATGAAGAAAGTGATGTCATTAAAGAAAATCTCCTAGGATTCCAATTGTTTGGTCATATGTATCGTGGTGCAGCTGTATTCGCTACAATCTTTTTCGCGTTATTCCCTCTACTTGACCAAGGATCCAAAGGGACCGGGCGTCTACCTTTGAAATTGTGGATTCCTTTCGAAATGGACAACTCTTACTACTTAATTTATTTTCTTATCATTTTGGCTATTGGACTAGAAGCTTTTACGAATATATGTCTAGATGTTCTCCCCATAAAGTTTCTTATGGTTGCTGTGGGACAATTTGAGAATCTGAAAACAAAGCTTAGGGAATCAGTACCCCTTGGGGAGGAAGAGGTTGAAGATGAGGTGGTGTTGAGAAATTTGAATAAATGCGTCGTTCATTTCTACGCTATTAACAGGTTTGTAAACAATGAGTTAAAAAAATATAAATGAAAAGAACCAAAAGTGGTTAACGGCTGCTTGCACTTAGCTTAGATTAGCAAAAAAGATTTGTATTGCAATATTATTTATTTAAATTACAAAGCATTGTGAGCACTGTAAATATATAACATATATTAATATAAACTAGAAATTTGAGTTAAACAAAAATAATTAAAAAATAAATATTCTTTATACAAGGGAAGACAGTATTAGATTTTGGCTCGAGGTTGTGTTGTCTCCCGACATCTTTTTTCACTATTACTATACTCTGTTTTTAAACTAGGAGGATCGAATTGAAAAGACGCATTTACACAGAGAAAAGTAACTAGATTTGTTACTAAGAGCGAGTTTCGAAATATAGTCGTGTTCAAAATTTATGAAATAATTATCTTTATCGGCCTTAGTCGGTGAACGGCCAATAAGCGGTTAAGAAACGAATAAATGTCATACAAGTAATTTTTTAATTGGTCCCAGACAACGGTCGCAAATTTCACATTATTGTGATCTGAAATGTGTGTCTAAAACGAAATGTCACTGTCAAATTAAAGTCAATATGGTTGTTGATTGATGTCAGAAATACTTTTTTCTTGCTTTTGAAATCGACTTTTTGAGAATAACTATGATCTTTTTAAAATGGATATTAAATATATAAGAAAATTATTAATGGAATATCCAGATGTAGCCAGGTTAGTATAAAATATAAAGATATGTTTACATTTTTAAGGATATATTTGTTATAGGTATAAAAAGTAAAAGTTAATCAGTGAATGACAAGTGGATCACACAGTAACTGGTATCTCTTCTATGAGTAATGTGGATATTATGGCTTATTTAGTGTTAACCCATGGTTAATGCGCTAGAGGGCAAATAAAGGCATTCAAAAGTTTACAGGCCTATGAGTCAGAATTTGTTTTAAAAACTGGAACCAACATTTTCATAACACTACATGTCAACATATTTTTTTTAAAGTGAACTATTCATACATACCTATGTATTAATTTTAAGCATTTTTTAAATATTTTTTGTGAAAGTAATGTTAACTCATTGTGCCAAATTAAGATTGTCCCTAAAGTAGTAGATGGTGTTTTAAATGTTAAAACAATTTTGTAAATAGTTTTATTCTATTCTAATAAATAAAATTTGCTTGAATAGTTACATTTTAATCGTTTTGGTTAGAAATTCATCAATTTTTAGTTTTAAAAAATCAGTAATAAAATTATTTTTTTCTAAAATACTTCGGAATTCATCTCTTCATGGTAATCTTTTTACCTTCAAAAACCAATAATGCATTTTCTACAAAACCTTCAGAATCAGCATGTAAAATAATAAGGTGTCTTCCCTTTCTTGTAAGGCTTTTCAGGAATTGCTACCTTTAATAGTACTCAGTGTAGAAGGATCCATAATTGTAGATTTTCAATACAATTGCTTACTGAAGAACTATTATTTACGAAATAAAGTAAAAAACTAAGTAATGGATGCACATACTTTGATTTTCTTTTACTTTACGGAGAATGGTCGCACTGCGCAGCTTTCTGAGGGCCTTTTAAAAGGGGATAGAAAACTCCGCCATTTTGAACCCTTATTACGTGTTGCCTATATCTTGGCGCAATATTTTTAATAGGTGCGTTTTAATCATCCGCTTCTGCTTCGGAATTGTCGGTTTTCTTGTTTTAATCTGACAGGTTAAAACGACTAACCGACAATTCCGGAATCAGAAGCAGATGATTAAAACGCACCTGATATTTTGCTTGCTGCTGTCAGTGTCAGTGAATATTATTTTTGAAGTCACAGTTTATTGCTAAAGAATCAGTTAGCTCACTCGGACCAGTTGAAAGTTCCAAAATAACATCCACTCCAGGGATACAAATTCAGGATACGCAGAAGACTGCTGTTTTATTATAGGCGGTTGTCATATATTGTATTATCCGAGTTGCACAGTGTATAAACTAAAACATTGAGATCCATAGTGCCGACGCAAAGTGAGCGATCTGATTCTTTAGCTGTAAACTATGTCACAGGATTCAAAATGGCCGCGCCCTATGTTGGGCGTGTCGGACCTCTCTCTTGCCTCGTATAGTAATAATGGATGATATATCAAATTATAAAATGTCAGAACTGTCAACAATATGAATTATTAGCTGATGTTCATGCTGAAAAGTAATGTATGACTGTCATCTGATCAATCAGAAAGCTACAGAATTGCCAACTTAAATTCAAATCGCTCCTCTTAGTTTAAAAACAGAGTATAGGTATATTGAAACAGAGTTTACGTACGTCTTCTTTAAGAAAATAAAGAGAATAAATATATTCTTTTTGTAGTTTTGTTAACGACGTGGAAAGGACCTTCTCTAACGGCATTTTCATTCAATTTTTATGTACCGTTTTGGTTATATGCATGACAGGATTCCAACTGATGATCGTAAGATAAATTCTTTGATAACTAATTTTTAGAATGCTATAAACATTAATATTTTTCAGATTCCTATTAAATCTTTACAATTTCCAACCCTCCTTTTGTATTTGGTAACCGTGATGTGTCAAGTTAGTATATATTGTTGGTACGGCGATAAATTGATGGCAAGTGTAAGTAAATAAATGAAAAGTATTTAACAAATAAAAATTCAATAAAATTACTATAAAAATATGATAAAAATACCATAAAAAGATAATAAAAATATAATAAAAATACAATAAAAAATAGATACAATATAAATACAAATACAAACAAAATACAATAAAAATACAAAAAAATACAAAAAAAAATACTAAAAAATACAAAAAAATACAAAAAAATACAAACAAAATACAATAAAATACAAAAAAAATACAAAAAAAATACAAAAAAATACAAAAAAATACAAAAAAAAAATACAAAAAAAAATCCAAAAAAAAATACTTAAAATACAAAAAATACAAAAAATACAAAAAATACAAAAAAATACAAAAAAAAACAAAAAAATACAAAAA